>JAYJME010004307.1:0-11069 GCA_036873775.1 Costaria costata
TGCTGCTGTAGTACATGGTGGATGGGTCGATGGGTTGGTGGGTGGGTGGGTGGGTGGGGTGGGTTGGGTGTATGTGGGTGAGTCCTTTTGGGCCTGTGGGTGGTGGCCCTGACATATGTTTTGCTAATTGTTGGTGTCCGCTATACCGGCCCCGCTCCGGCATAGATCAGCGTACCACTAGTAGTAGCTTATGGTGTGATACTCCGAAGCACGCCATCGCCATGAGGGACCATTTTAGGGCTTTTTAGCTGTCGGACCAGCGGCGTAAGAGGCCCGCGGTACGATATCGGAGACCATACATAGGAGCGGCAGGATGAGCGGCGCGACATTCGGTACATAAGGAGACATAATGCACGATGTTGGAGTAAACAGGTGCCAATAGAAGAAGTGCCGAAGCCCGCTAAATCATCCGCAAAGAAGGATGGACCACAGCCTACGTCGGTACGGCGTTGCCGTAGTTGTGATACGCGTTTCAAAGATGACTGCCGTGAAGGTTCCCGTAGTACACACACCAGGTACGTTGTTGTTTGTTTGTCGAACCTCTTCTAGAATTATCACCCCATCGATATACCTTTCCATACAGTAATACGGCACTCGTACTACCGTAATGCCATATCTTGGACTTTGAGTGCCCGTTTCACGCGAATAAAGCACAAAGGCGTTTACACCAATAACCGAACAACATTGCGACTACATCCACAAGACGGGCTATTATTGCAGTATCCTGGTCACGTGTACCCGCGTCTTGAATTAGCTCAGGCATACCCTCTTCACTAGAACTTGTTGCGGGTATGCCTTGGGCTTTGCACCAGGCAATAGCTAATCACCACAAGGTCGACGGAGTATGAGGTTGACCTTCTGTTTAGCAGCTCCTCTGCTGATACGCTGACCGCTACTTTCAGTATTGTTTTGAATGCTTAGCTCACATTGTTTCATTAATATCCCAAGTCGCGAGAGTTCCCAAGGATGCAGATCCCCCACACCAACTCCCCCCACTCCCCGTCTCTTGTCAGAGGGGTCACATCCCTTTCCCCCCCTCGTTTTTCGGAGAATCATTAACGCAACATATATATGGAGTCCTTATCGATTGTAAAAAGAGCTCGTGGAGTTGTAACTCTAAACATGTTTATAGGGGCTCATGGAAATATGTTGCCTTGCTTTTTATTGCAGGGTAACCCATTTTTGTTTCGTCATGGATTGTCTCGGACACGGTATCTGTCACCGCAGTCGTCAATCCGTTGTCGTCTGCTTCTCATATCGTCTCCGAAAAACACAACATATTTATCAATACTAATTCAAGACATTAATAATTAATTCATCTCACCCACCCATACCCACAAATACCCACCCGTGAGGAGTATTTTGTTCTTGAGAAACAAAGGTGACCACCTTGGGTCACCATTACAGCATCAATCGCATTTCTACATCTGAGTCGGTGAAGCGCAAGGTCACAGAGCTCACCCAAGAATGACTCGAGCGGTTCCCTCTCGATCTGTAGCTCGCTCGTCATCAGCAGCCAATTTACCATTGCCTAAATCAGGGCCACACTGGTTCCACAAGCTACACGCTTGGATTTTAATGTTGCACCTTTGGCAACAAGCGGTTCTCTATCTTCAACGTTCATCATTTGCAACACTAAGCCTAACCCTACCCGCAACCTCGCCTGTAGGTGTTTCATTGAATCTTCCGTTGGGGGATGTTTACGGGCTATGAACGTTCAATGACTAGAACAAGGTTTGAGTAATGCCAGGAATATTTTGTTAGGTCGCCACCCCACGCTACATTGGAGGGCATGAGTACGTAAGGCACTACTTGACATTTTTGTTTCTGGCCATGCTCATCGTCTGGAATACGGCTGTTGCGTCTATTGCAGTGGTGGTTTGAGGTATACCAGGTATGTGTTATTCAGTCCCCCCCCTCCCCCGATGTCCGGGTTTCCACATGCGGGAGTGGCGTTGGTTGTTCTTAGGTCCTGCCATGTTTTGAAAGTCCCTTTGGTTTCGTTACTTTCTGTGAAGAGCCAGGGAGGGTGTTCGCTTGGACCTGCCAGAAATGGCGGGTACAACTTGTAGTTGACTGAATAAACCTTCCGAGGCGTTATGAAAGGTATTTGGCTCGGAGAGGTATAGTATCGAGGCTTACAAACCCATGCTCTGTCGCCAACGCAACGGATACAGTGTATCTTACCCGACCGCGGGGCGGTCAGACTATTCGGACTTCGGACCTGCGAAAACGTTATCATTTCACCATAATGACCCGATAACCACTGCTATTTATAGTACGTACCTCCTCTACCGTGGCATGTGACTCTCGTGGCTTTATGTAATAGTGAGGAAATGTACGGTAGGATGCGTGCTAGGATAGGGGTAGGTATACGATTTATCGGCCAAGCTGTCACTGGGAACTAAAGGAGGTTCTCATTCGAGGAACTACTCAACATCGTTTTGTTTTACAATATTTCGTTTTTTTACCCTGGTCATGGGACTGCTCATCGGGTTCAGGGTATAGTACCTTTATTTTCGTCAAAACTCGATTTTGGGGGAGATATAGAGCTCCCCAAATGACGAGCCTCAGAAAATACGAGGTGGGCCCCTATCGTAGCATGCCTGGTACCAGACATACATTACGGTATGAGTTAAGGTATTAGACCGCTTGGCTACTGTGGCACCTTTTATTCGTGATATCAATTACTCATCCAGAGTACGCCTTACAACCCCCCCCCCTTCTGAACAGCAAGGGTTTTAGTCTTTGTATGGCATTGTGCGTGCCTACTCATAGGTTCAACAGTCTCTGGGGACGCAGGGAATATGTGGTCAGATTATGGACAAGAGGAAGTCCCCTTCTTTGGAATCGAATACTCGCGGCCCGTGAAGATCGCCCGAGTCCTGTCGTCGACGCCATGTGTTTAGCTGTTCGACCCCTGAGCAACTGTGAAAGGGTTAATCAATTTCCCACCCAGGGAAAGCCGTATAACATATACATATTACTATTACTAAGTACCAATTTGACTTTTGTGTTGGATATTTTGACGAATTTCTCCGGCGCCCGTGGGATTTTTTCTAGTGCTTCCCGTCGCGGGGCGGGCAGGATCCCCGCCCGACAACACAGCAAAGGTTTGGGCCCCGGCCGAGCCCCGTAACGCGTGCTCTGAGCATGCACAGTCGTTCGACCCGGCAAATAATCACGGGGTGGCGTTCCGTGTTGCCACTGCCACTCAGGTGCCATAGGTACACATATTCGGACGAGAGCAACTATTTACAATCCATGGACTGCAGCTCCAAACTGCAGTCCACACGCTATTCCGCTAACCCGAACCCGAACCTTAACTCAATACTTCTGCACCTACTACGTGGGAGCAGCGTGTCGAATGAGACCAGGCGGGTTCAGGGTAGAGGTGTTGATCAATCAAATTGGAGATGTGGTCTATTCAGCACTCCGTTTCAGCCGTTTCAACCCTAGAACACCAAAACATACTACTAAGGTGTGGACTGTACTTAAGTGCTGCAGTCCATAGGTTGTAAATAGGCGCCCTCTATTCGCCCCGTTCTGGCATGTTCACATGCGAGCATACCCCAAATGGCACACGGCGCACATGGAACATGGAACGACCACAAGACCAATAGAACCGCGGCACGCGCATGCCGTCGGATGGCAAATGGAACCGTGGCATACACATGTGTCTGTACCGTGACAAGTGTGTTGTAAGCACGAATACATGGATCCATGACACACGCATATTTATCTGCTTCTACGGGACCTCAGGGGTGGCTTCCTCACCTCGTTGCTTGTCGATCTGCTGCTGTGCCTGTACCACACCTGCACTCGAATACCCTATACTCCGAGGCAGCCACACGGCACGGCAGCAGCCACGCTTCAAGCGTCGCCCTTTGTAACAGCCACGAACGGTGCTTCGTGTGCGAGCGATCTTACCGTAGGATCCTAAAGCAGTATCCATAACAATCAGGGACACATAGTGGTCTCAAGAAGAGCGGTGCAATGTCAGCGTGCTTACCATTTTGATTTATCTTCGTTGCCGCGCTGTCTGCTGCTGCTGCTTCTGTCTGTATGTCACACCACGCCCCAATGTCTTTATGTTGTGGCAGCCAAGGTGTAACATCAGTCATATTTCAAGGTCTTCCATTTGTGACAGCCGCAAACGGCAATTCTGTGTGTGCGTGTGTGACGCGTGCTACGATAGACGTAGCCCTTTTTGGCGTTCTAGGTTTCCGGAGGACGAGGCTCCTTAACCAAATATCTTCGGGGTGTTATTTTTGTTTTGCAATTTGATATTTTTGTATACCTAGGTCATGGGTTTGTCTATCGGGTTGCACTTTTAGATTAGTCTAAATCAGTTTCTGGGTGAAGTGCCGAGCTCCTAAAGTGAGGAGCCTCAGAAAACAACTGGTTCACCTCTAACGTTGTATGTGTCGTGTGTCGTATGTGCCATCCTGAATCCAATCTGGACGATTCCCACCCGCGCGTTCTCGGGACTTCTAAAACACCCGCTCAGTCCACCGCAGTTCAACACCAGCGTACAACAACAGCAGCCAATCTCACCTACAGTACGCTCATACCGGTATCCATAGGAGCGCCTGTGTCCCCGTTTTCAATTTGCGACACCCCCGGGATTTTAAATCAACCACATCCCGAAGGGGAACCTTTTAGAATGGTACAATTTGGAAGTGCTGGTCTGCTTGTGAGGACAGCTGCTCGATAGACCTTAACCGGTTTAGTGGATCATCAATGCTACTGTAGCGCAGAGACCAAGGTACGCCCACATCGACTTATAAAGAAAACTTGCATGTATAGGCGACTACTATAGGCATAGCACTTCTTGTTTTTGTTGAGTATCTCCTCAATAATCTTCGCCTCGTGGGAACGGTCTTATCCACTTCAAACGGCCACTGAGTATGCGCGGCAGGGTATTGTGAGGAGTACCATAGTTTTGCACGAATCGTATTTCGACGAGCTCATGGCGACATATGGGAGGTACAAGCGAATACTTTAGGGATCAACGCATTGTAAATACAAAACGAAAATACTTATTTATGCCTAGCTATGTTTGAACCGTTCAATGCGTACGATATATATGACGAGAACCCTAAAACGCATTAATCTTTGAAACGTCGTTTATGAGTACGCCATACCGTGCCGCTCCAGTCATTGGTGCGTCGTTCCTTGTAGGCGGACACAACGGATTCCGGTCTTTCACCTATTGAAAGGGTACAACATCTGACCATTCTGCCGCTTTCAGTAAAGAAGATCACGCCATTCTGCCTCAATGAATACAATACAGCACCGTGCGTCTCCCACGCCGCTGTTCCGCCAGGTAACCCCTCCCAAAACGGCCCCACACGTGTAAACAATACCGGATGCTAGTGTAAATCATGCTAGCTTGCACCAGACCAATCTATCCAGTGGTATCCTCTGGCCTGGGGTCGCAAAGCACACCGTCACTCCTGCCCCGCGTTGCTGGCTTCCTATGCTGATCACTCTTTGGGTTATGCATCCTCGCGTCGAATTGTGCTTACTCGCAAGTTACACGCGTTTTCCGCGCGATTTTCTTGTCGATATAGACTCGAAACTCAGAAAGACGTGCCCAACAAGAGCTACACCCCTTACCGAGATATATATGGTCAAGCTGCCCACTAGGCTATGCGGCTACCGCTAGGTCACCTGGGGGACAGGCTAAAACTATGGAATTTCTGCCAAACGAATAATAATTGCACGCGGCTACGACCTTCCGTAATATTGATTTGCCCCTGTTTTGGGCGATGGCAAGAGCAGATGCTCAACTGTGGCTGGTTGTGCCCAAACGCGTTTACCCTGCTGCGAGCAGTGGACGTACTCATTTTTCCCCACAATGAACTCGTAACTGACGCGCTACGGTGAGCGTGGAGCTCATCAGCATGCGCCTTCTGTATAGGTACCAGCCTGTTGGTGGTATTTGCTTAACCATTCGTATGATCACACGCACAGACAGGGAACATGTACGACTGCTTGACTCCAGCCAACTCTGACGTTATTATGACCAGCAACGGCTACACGCCACATGATACAAAACGAACGGGTGACCGAGAATTGTAGGCTTTGTTGCCGGCAGAGTGGGGAACGTACACTGAAAGGTTCCCGTAGTCGATGAGCCCACCGGTTGAGTTCGCCTCAACGACTTCGTTGAGATCCTTCGTGAAGTCGTCGCACCCCAGGCCGTCGGATACGACGGAGAAGGAGGCGGTCCTCCTCATTGCTACACGGGAGTTGAACGAGAACGCGTCGACTGGGACGGGTGGGCCGGGGGGGGGGGGGGGGGAGGAAGGGGTACACGACAAGTTATTGCCGTGTTGTCCCACGAACCGTGACCAAGCTGGAGCTCCGGATTGAAACATGACCAAAGAAGAGCGCGCAACGGGAAAACCTAGCCAGGAACGCGTGGTTGTTAAGGGTACAAGCAGAGTAAGGTATATACCACGAAGCGGTTAACTGGCAGGGCGGCGAGCTTGGTAAATCGACTGGGAATTTGTATAGGTATAGCTAACCATCAAGACCCCGCTCCAGTAATGTTCGTGCGGCGGACGTAAATATGTACCGCTCCTTAAGCCAGCCATGTTGCACGCGTGACCCTGCACAGATAATATTGCGGCAATACTAATGTGTTTCGTACCATCCTCCGTCACGTCGACGGTATATCGAAGAGATTCGACGTATCTTGAAGTTGCCGACCTTGTAGCCTCCGTCGAACACCGCAGTCCCCCCGAGGTCGTCCGGGCGGAAGTCCTGCCGACCATGGGACCGTGTGAATATTTACTTGAGTCCTAAGTAAAAATAATCCCCGACGTCTCGTCAGTTGATGGCTGGTCTGACGCTAGAGTGTTCAAACACCCGACATGCTCACTCCTAAAACATGCCGTGGCTACAACAATGTGTTGATGCGATGCATTACTGAAAGAGGTCACCTTGCCGCAATACTTCACCACTGCCCAACTCCTATAAACCTGCAATGAAAAGTTCTCAACGCCGAGCCCACCCCCGGAACAGTGAGTTGTCTGCTCCCTAATCTAACCAATTGTACACGGTTATACATATTGTCCTTTTCAAATTATGTGCGCATGTATATCGATGCATGTTCGGCTCCATTGCTGTACGGTGACGTCGTAATCTATCGCGTACGAAGAGTGCATTTGTGTAGTGTGGTTGCGATTCAGGCGTCAAAAAACAAGTTTTATTACTGTACCATCAAACCAAACCATATAGAACGACTCGGCTACTGAAATTTGTATCTGCAACCAACCAATAAACGGACGCTCCGCGTTCGGAAGACGCTGACTAACGGTGTATGATTGCCAAAATCACATATCACAGCTTACCCCTCCGGTACTGGTGAGAGTCTTGTCGACGTAGCCCACGCCTTGTCCACCGTAGTCATATTCTTCCGCCTGGATCCGGCCCGGTATCTGGGCAGCGGTGCCTTCGTAGGGGCCGCTTTCAATCTCGGTTGCCCTTATACTGAAATGGTCAAGGTTGAAGTTATCCGAAAGCGCACAAACCCAGATTTGAACAACACCGGCGTCGAGCCCACCGCTGCCGGATCTGGTAGGACAAGGACAAGGACAACCGCGACGGCATCGACGCCCGCAGGAGAAACTGTTATGGGTTGGGTTAGCGAACGCGGCCCTCAGCTGTCACGTTCAAAGTCCTCAGCAACTCTTAAACTACTGTGGGCGGCATGTTTCTTTCGCTCGTTCTTGTTCTCCCAAGCCGTGTGTTACACCCCTCGTCTCAATATCTCGTCAGACTGGGAAGTGTGACCCGTTCATGCGGGAACGTTTCTCGATACTTATTGAGTTAACGCCGGCTTAACGCACGCGCCTGTTGGTAGCGTCTCTTCAGGAAAGACCGAGGGTTGCATGGTTTGTTGCCGGCAGAGTGAGGAACGCACACTGAGGCGTTGTCGTAGTCGGTGAGCCCTCCGGTCGACTTCGCGTCAACGACTCAGCTGAGATTGGTCGTGAAGTCGTCGCACCCGGTGCCGCCGGACACAACAGAGAAGGAGGCAGGCCTCCTGACTGCTAACCGGAAGCTGAACCAGAAAGCGCTAACTGGAAAGTGTGGGCCGGGGGGAGGGGGGTGTGGAGGAAGGGGTACACAATAAGTGTTTGCCGTGTTGTCCCACGAACTGTGACCAAACTGGAGCTGCGGAGTGAAGCATGATCAAAATAAGAGCGTGCAACAGGAGATCCTAGCCAGGAACGCGTGGTTGTTAAGGGTACAAGCGGGGCAAGGTATGTACCACGAATCGTTTAATTGGCAGGGGCTGGGATCTTTATAAAAGCAACTGGGGATGTTTCTACGCGCAAGTAACCATTAAGACCCCGCTCCAGTAATGTTCGTGCGGCGGTCATAAGCTCGTACTGCTCCTTAGGCCAGCCATGTTGCACGAGCGAACCTGCACATAAATATCTCTTCAATACTCATGTGTTTCGTATCAGCCTCCGTCATGTCGACGATGTATCGCATATATTCGTCGTCGACGAAGTTGCCGACCTTGTAGCCTTCGTCCAACGTCGCAGTGCTCACGGCGTCATCCGGTCGAAATACCTGATGAGGGATTTGACCCATGGGAACCGTGTGTTCGTTTACTTGAGTATCAGAAAAACCAATCCATGACGCCTAGTCATTTGATGGTTTGCCTCCCGCTCCCGCGTTCAAACGCCCGACATGCTTACTCCTAAAACATGTCGTGGGTACAATAATGTGCTGATGCGACGCTTTCCTGGACCAGGTCACCTTGCCGCAATATTTCACCACTACCCAAACTCCTATAAATCTTCAATGAAAAGTTATCACCGCCGAGCCCACCCCCGGAACAGTGAACACAAAATTCACGGAGGTTACCCTATCGTACACGGTCGTACATATTCGCGTTTTCTAATTTGAAGTGCATGCATAGCGATGTATCTTCCGCTCCATTGCTGTACAGCGACCTCACAATTTATTGTGTAAGAAGAGTGCATTGATGAATAGTAGCTAAGATTTAGGTTTCAAAACGATTTTTACTACTGTACCATCAAAGCAAATCAAAGAGGACATGGCTATTGAAACTTATATCTGTAACCAACCTATAAACGGACGCTCCGCGTTCGGAAGACGCTGGCTAACCGTGTATGTTTACCTAAACCATATATCAAAGCTTACGCCCTCCTGCTTTGCGGCAGGAGGCCTCATCTAATCAGTTACGTAAACTAAATGATCGGCAAAGGCGCAGAAGAATACTGCCATAGTTTTACTGTAAAAATGAGACTTGCCGCCCTATCACAGAAAAAATGACCTTGAGAACAAACAAGTCCATGGCAAAGGTTTAGAAGGAATACTTTTCGAAAATGCGCTATGTAATGGGATTCCAACGATACAGTCAACGATACTGTCAACGATACAGTCAACGATACTGTCAACGATACTGTCAACGATACAGTCAACGATACAGTCAACGATACAGTCAACGATACAGTCAACGATACAGTCAATTCCTTAGCTCGGGGGGTTCGTCAATCAGAAGTGTTTTAGGCAAACACTTTGGCCCCTATGGTAGCACGCGTTCAGAATCGCCAGCAAAGTCTTGAGCAACGTCATCAGCAAGGTCGTCAGTAAGGTCTTCAGCAAGGTCTTCAGCAAGGTATTCAGCAAGATCTTCAGCAAGGTCTTCAGCAAGGCATTCAGCAAGATCTCCAGCAAGGTCTTCAGCAAGTTCTTCAGCAAGGTCTTCAGCAAGCGCAGAGCTCGTCAGGCTGTAATCATGCCAAAAACAGCCTCGTATCTAAATCGAGCTGAGGTCGCACACAGCCGGATGTGCTTATTGCCAGTAACGACCAGTGCTTGAGGCCGTTGGTACGGAATGCAACTACTGCAGCAGACCGTAAAGGTAGGAAGGGAAACTCGGGTAACATCATAGCTTGAGGTATTTTCGCCATCGTTTTGACGATGCGGACAAAGCACCAAGAAGAAAACTCTGGAACAAAAAGGTGACCCAACAGCGTAATCATCGATACTCTTGTGGTCAGTACGGTTAGGGATAGCGTTGAAGAAAGTTTGCAGAGAGTGACACATCAAAGCGCGCCCATCGGTATTGTTTGCACCTTCATTTTTCTTTCGAGCCCCGGAAGCAAAGAAACCTGCCTAAAGCAAGGATAAAATACAGGTATATCACCAGACAGAGGTGTTAGAGGTGTTGTTCCATGATTGTTTTCTGAGGCTCCTCGCTTGAGGAGCTCCATACCCCTCCCAAAAACTGAATTAGGGGGAAATAAAAGTTCTACCTGATAAACAATCCCATGACCTACTACGGGGGACCATAGTAAATAGGACCACATGTTGTTAGCAAAAATAGGGAAACATATAGGCTTTGGTGTCTGCAGTAGATTCTGTTGTATCTGCAGTAGGTCCTACAGTATAAACTGTGGACCAAATATTGTTAGCAAAAATAGGGAAATATATGACTTTTGGGGTCTACAGTAGGTCCTACAGTATCGTGTCTACAGTAGGTCCTATTAACTATGGTCCCCCGTAATAGGTGTTTAACGGAAATTATTGCAAAACGAATGACGAAATTCCGACGTTTTGGGGTTAAGGAGCACCTTTATCCAGAAAACGTTTCCGCTAAGAACTGCCACCTCTATCGTAGCACGTGTCGGTTACGACGAGAGGCGACCTTTCTAACTCTTGACCTGAAGCTGCAGAGCTTCTCGGTTTCCTATTTCCACTCTTCCTCCAAGACTTCTTGTTTCGCCTCCACGACGCTATCCCGAGGACGGGGTTAGGAGGGATGAAACAATGGATGGAAACAATGATCGGGATTGTCCAAAAGCCCCTTCCACGTTCAAGTAGAAGAAAAGAGACCAGCAACATTCGCTCGTCGTGCATACAACGTGTTCTATCATATGATAGTTGGAGGGTTCGAGCGTTAGTCCTCTCAGGCTCCTCGCTTACGGAGCTCTACCCAAGGACCGACTGTTGTAACTATGCAATAATGGTAGTAATGACTGCAACACAGGTGGCCGCCCCCCCGCCACCCTTGC
>JAYJME010004309.1:0-11067 GCA_036873775.1 Costaria costata
ATTCATGAAACCCCCAAATACCTGCAAACCAGTATCAAGCCATCGAGTACAGCAAACAGCCCCCCTACTCGGTGCGCGATACGACAGGTCTCGAACAACGTATCACCAATTGCCAGGTAAAACGGCAATCACAAATTCCATCATAAATAATTGCCAAGGTAAAACGGCAAACCTGAATACCAATAATGTTACCAGGAAATCCTACCCTGAGGCTATCTCCTAACTAGAAGCTTGGGCAGTGAAATGTCGTTGCAACCGGTGTCCTCTTTCACTGTTGAGCTTGTCAAATTCATGGAATGCATGTTAATGGATATGCATACTATAATACCATCAATTCCAATATATCTCTCTCCATATAGACCAAGACAGTAACTAAGGGAAGGGAAAAATCCAACCAACCAGAGTGTGCTGGGAAAACCTAAACCTTCAAATAAAATAATTATGACCGTCTTCACATCGATATCATACCGCTCGATAGCATCGGCCCCCCTGTTGTATAGTCTATAAGAGCATGACAACAGCGCGTCCCAGATAGAAATCACCTCAAGTCGAAAAACAACTCGAGTCGAACTATAGTAGCCCCCCCGCTAGATACTCCCCACTGGCCTGTAAACGGCAAACAAACGCCTCCGTGTGAAATGGTTTGGTAAGAGAATCAGCATGCGGCTCTGCTAACGGTACGTAGACAATCTCAAACTCCCCGTTAACCACACTCTGGTTCCGTAGAAGAAAGCGTAAAGCGTGTCTGCATCCTAGAGAAAACGATATACACGCACCGGCACACGTCACAACCCCACTAGAGATGGAACTCCAGTCAGCCTTGTGTGTACAGTCCGCATCCACGCATAACTCTGAACTCCAGTACCAATACCATGTGTATTAAGACAACCAAACGATCAACTACTGTGCTGTAAACGCCAAGCTTCTGCGTCAAACATCCTGCATGGTTTCGACGGCATCGCGAGTTCGTTGGCTGCAACGTACGGCGAGTATTCCCCCCCCCTCGGCGAACAATGCATCCAAACTAGTTCACGGGCATCTGTGACTCATACCTCATGCACAACGCAAATACGAAACACCACAGTCTACGATCTCCAAGGTTTTAGCATAACGGCATTCCAGATACTACATAATACATGGTACCCGTACACCGGTGCTGTTCGGTCACCTGATATTTCCACGTGAACAATCCAAATGCCACTACTTAGCAACAAAGAGAGATCAAATCTCTACTGCGTCGTAATACTACATGGGGTCCACACCACACAAAAGTCAATAGTCCGCAACAGAGAGAGATCAGTTCTCTAGCGCGTACAAAGTGTCTTTGGTCATGGTGAACTTTACGTGGGAACATCTTACACCTCAGTTAGACCTTGTCTCTTCGCAATTCGATAATCATGCAACAATACTACTTGTACATGTACTCATATGATACAGCAGTACTAAACATGATACTGCTGCTGCTGTTTTGCTCAAAGTCCTCGAGTCTACGAGTATCTAACACTGCTGTTTGGACAGAGCCTCGCATGACAGAGCTTGGGAGGTACCAGGACTAGCAAACGCCATACATCATATCATGTACCTGTACTACAGCAACTAAAACCTACCAGTTAATATAGCAAACAAAAGTCGCTAAGAAGCAAACACAAAAAATTACAAGACCCTGCCAAACAAGCGTCCGACCCCATAGATACGAACCAGAAACCAAGGTACATCCTACGAAAGCCTCGTGATATGATACAACAGTTAACTATCAGCAGTACTGCTCCAATCCGATCTGATGGGCCAGGCACTCACAACACACAAATCATAGAGACATGGTGCTGCAGTACGTCGTGTTTTACAGCATTACGTAGTACCAGAAACCCGTTCAATCATAGTGCTGTATGATATCATAATCAGGTATGAGGTACCAGGTACGATATATGATCTGCCATAAACCAATACCAGGTACGTACGAGTGGGCGTTTTATTGCTGCGTTTCTGCCGTCATGGTCATATGGGTACAAACAACCGAAGGTTTCAATGTTAAATGCGATGACCGCATCATTCAGCACCATAATATGTCTGCGAGTAGAATCGCATGCCATCATAACCCCCCCTCTCGTGATTCCTTACAGCAAGACGATAATACTGCAATACCAAAAAGTGAATGGATGCACGCACAGCAGTACAAAAACATCGGAACTGCTGTACGTATCATAGAATCAGGTAGCACCACAAATAGCTGTGGTCCATCATACACTGGTACAAAATCATACTAGGGTACAAGTAAACAACAACTACTGTATCTACTGGTACTAACTTGCTCAATACACCAGGTATCAGCCAATACGTCAACATCACAAAAAACAAAACAAATCCAAATCCGCCCCATAACATGCCTGGACGAGCAAGGCTCCTGCTGACAGCTGCGTCTTCCCAGGATCAAACGGGAAGGCCCGCTCTACAACCCAGTTCCCATCCAATCCTTTCCTGCTGAGGCTGTTGCTGCTGTTGCTGCTGCTGTGCCCCTCCCGCTCGAGCTCCACCTCTTCCCATCCGTTGCCAAACTCCCCCCCAACCGCATCTATCTCATCTTCCCGGCAAATCGGCGTCAAGCTGGCCCTTTTCCCTGGGTCGAACGGGTACGTGGAGGCTCCATGCTGACCCAAGCTCGCTTTTGCTCCACCGCCCACACCGTCCCCCCCCCAAAACGTTGCGCCACCGTCACCGCCCCCGTCCAATTGCTGCTGCTGTATCGACACCCCCCCACTCTCGCTGCTGCTGTTACTGCTGCTGCTCGGCGTGTAGACGTTAGGCGCAGCTCCAGCAACGCGAAGCTCCACCGTCTCCGTCGCCTCAGGCTACACCCGCAGCAGCACCTGCTGCTGTACCAAACACGTAGGCGGCGGGGGCGCTACACCAGCATCACCAAGCATGCGCATTTCAATGGTGTCTTCGTAGCAGAGCCCGATTCCTCCTCCTGCTTTCTCGACCTCCACGAAAACAAAGACGGGCAACACCTTGTCTTCTTGCGCCCCTGCTCGCTCGGTCGGTTGCGCCGCTTTGGCTTCTTCCACTGCATCATGCTCTGCATCCATCCTTAGAAAGAATGCTCCGCGTTCTGCGAATGGTAGACCATTCAGCACGGTCCAGAAGGCTTCTTGCTCGATGCGAAGGCCTTCCTCCCATTGCTCCACGCGAAGATCTACCTTGGCTTGCTCCATCCCTCTCTCCAAATGAAGCCAAGCACGAACCAACTTGCCCTGGCGCACCATCTTCGCCTCCAGCGATTTCCTGGCTGCCCTTTGGGCTGATTCCATCGCCGCTGTTGCGACATCCACTTCCATCCTCATCTGCTCCATTTGCTGCCGGAGCAGCTCACTTTCCCAAGACATAATTCCAACCCTTCAGCAGCTCCGGCCGGAAAGACGATATCCGGTCAGAAATCCACTGCCGTCGGACGGGGTCGTGGTGACTCCGTGGTCTGGGACGATGCCGTGTGAAGGAGAAGCGATAATACACACGGGCTGAACCGCCGAGAACAACCCCACACACACAGAACAAAAAACCGATCCGTACCGCAATGTCCCGGATTCCACCAACATACACGGGTGAGCCGTACCAAGATTGTCACAGACTCCAACCACTCACATCAATACAGGTAGTATCATCGTTGTATCACGTACCCGGGTTGTATCAAATTAACATCATCAACTGCCTCGAAAGGCAGATCTCCAGATCAATCAACAGCGAAGCATAAGAATGCCTCGCCACGCAATAGAAAACCTCATAATCCATTAAACCACCAAATACCCGCAAATCAGTACCAGTATCAAGCAATCAAGTACAGCAAACAATCTGACCTATGTTTACGGGACATAATTCGAAGCTTCGTCATTGCGTCTACATCAACGGTCCCTTGGCATCGTAAACAGGGTCTAAGCTTCAACGGCGCTCGTTGGCATCGTAAACTGCCATTCGCAGCGTAGACTGCCGTTTGCAGCCTGCGAGCCTTAGCTTCGTTGGAGGCCCTCACTAGGCCGCTGGCGAAGCCCCCTTGTACACGCATACTGTTAATACCTGGTAGGTGTTCACCCATGCTCGGATAGGGGTGCACCCTTATGTTTCTGAGGCTCTTCACTTTAGAAGCTCCATATCACACCCGAAAACTATTTTTGAGTAAACTGAAACGGCAGCCGGATGAGCAAACCCATGGACTAGGCATTTAAAAGATCATATCGCGAAAACATAATGGCATTCCGACGATTTGAAGTTAAGGAGCCCCGTCATCCAGAAACAAAAAAGCCAAAACATGGAACAACACCTCTATCGTAGCACGCGTCTATTTGGCTTTGCGAAGTCCTGACGGCCGACATTCCGGTGGGCTACCGTGGAGCCAAAATCCCGGAGTGGGGGCCGCGGGCGGGTGTTGAGTATGCTCGGAGTACAGCTTTGGTCCTGGAGTATCGCACAGTCATGTGCGGCGCAATAAGTGGAGTACGTATATGGTATAAGGCATGTCAATTCCGGGGGATGTTTGGTCCAGGTTGTAACTGTCATTAGGACCGACGCCCGACGTCCGAGGAGAACACTTCTTCTTCTCCCCCACAACGATATATACGAACACGAGAGTCCAACCATCACGAGTGGCGGTTACCTCGCCTAACTTGCGTTAGACATGTCACGCCCCTGAGAATCGATTACGCTAGCGGGATCCTTCGAGACTCTGTGGGCTAGGGGCAGCGATTAGAGCGACGTCCGTCTTTCAACGATGGAAGAAATGGAAGCAAGACTGAACGAGATGGAAGCCAGAATGAACGAGCAGGCACGCTCGATGGAAGCACGGCAGGACGAGAAACCCCGCTCGCTGCAAGCTGCCACAGATGAACTGGAGAAGGAGCGAGCCTCTCGGAGGGGCGAAAGTGTGGAGGCCAGGAGAGAACCTGGGAGCCGCACAATCGCTGCGTCCGACAGCGCGCGACAAGACCCTTTATGGAACCGGTTGGTGGATCAGCTACAGCTGCAGAGTGGGGGGGGGGCTGTAGGAGCGACCTCTTCGTCGGCAACCGTGCTACCGTCAGAGCCGCAGGCTCCTCCAGGCACGTTAGTAATGACAAGTATCCCTAAGTTCGGTGGTGATTCGTCTAAGGGTTTCGTGTGGATTAAGCTGATAGTGTTTTGGTCTATGTCAACGGACTGTTATTACGCCTTGACAGGTGAAGTACCTATCAAGCTTGGGGGTCGAAAGAGTGTAGTAGAATTGGAGAAGACACACTCAAACATTGACGTAACGAAAGCTCATTAAACAGCCTGGCAAGGCTTTTTGAATAGAGCTAACTACCCTCCTCTGTTGGATGCCATCTTAGCTGCCGGGTCTCCGTCCGAGGCATGAACTGTGATCCTCGGTTGATATTCCCCTCACAACGAGGCCGCTAAGTATCGTACCATGAGGGGGTTTGTAGGATTGACCATGTGTGACAAGGAGTCCCCCAATGAGTACTTTTCTAGGGCGTACCTTATTGACATGAAAATGAGGGAAATGGGGGTTCACAAGACGGCCCTTGAAACAAACCGTCACATTATTCGTTGCCTTTCATCTAAGTACGAGCTTGTCAAGCTCGTACTTATGATGCGTGATTCTTTGACTAGAGCTGACCTTGCGCGCATGGTGCTGAAGTCCAATCATGAGATTTAGCGGACGAAAGGGGGAAAGGAAGAGCAAGGGGCAAGTGCGCACGCCCTGATCACCACCGACGCTGATCGCGGTGTGACGGGCGGCGACGATGGGGGTAAGGACGGGGGATGGCACGGAAGGAAAGGAAGAGGGAGCGTAGGACCTGGGCAACAGCAGCCGCGACAGCAGCGGCAGCAGAAGCAGCAGCAGCAGCAGCAGCAGCAGCGACAGCAGCATGGCATGGCCTGGAGTGGTGGCGACCAACGGCAGTGGCAACCGGGGTGGCGCGGACCTGGCTATGGTGGCCGTGGTAAAGGAAAGTTTGGATGGCAAGGCCGAGGGCGCGGTGGTGGACCTGTCGGGAGGGGAGGCGGTGGTGCAAAGCCCCAGCCCCCCCCCCCCCGCCCGGTGACTACGTATATTCACCATCGTACCCATCACACCTTCCACGGCCCCAAGGCAGTGCGCCAGCGATTCACCCCGACGATCCTCGCGAGAGGTACCATTGCTGCAATCAAATTGGTCATCGTCATCAGGAATGCCCGGCGCACGTCGTTAACAGGACTTATGGTCGGACTTATGGTCGAGGGCCGCGCCAACGTCGCCGTTACGTCGGAGTTCCAGAGTTACGAGACCGAGAGCGCTGCGCTGTTTGAGCGGCTCGAGCAGCTCGAACAGCTTCAACTACTGACGTACGACCCCGCTACCTACAGTGACCCCCAGCAGTACTGGATGTCGCCAGACCTCCAGCACTACCAGGAAAGCCAGCACCCGCCTACTTCATCACAGCAGCAGTATTCGCAAGATGCACGTCTACAGGCAGCTCCCTCCTCGACTTCAACCCCCTCTGCTTCAACCTCTACCCCCGTGGACGCTGGTTCCTCTCATGACAGGGCTCTGCACCTACTCACGGCACATTCTGTGCCTCAAGGCGAGTTTGAACATGCTTCTGCTTTTGTTAGCCAGTGGGCGGTAGCGATTTCTGATCCAGACGTATGGATGTGGGATAGTGGGGCCAGCGACCATGTGACTGGAGATGCTGAAGACGTGTTCAACAGAGAGGCGCCTTCTAAGAGACAGGAATGGGTATTGGTCGGTGACGGCAGAGCCATGAAGGTTCTTTTCGTAGGGAGCTTGAACTTATAGCTGCATGATGATAGGGATGTAGGCGTACATTTGCCTCGAGTATATGTCGTTGATGGACTGGCAAGTAATCTGTTTTCACTGCACGCAGTCCAGGCAAAGCATGCGATCACATTGGACTCGACGGGAGTTCACCTTTTTGGGGGACAGGTAACTTTCCCCCGTGGGGCCACTGGATCATTTTTGAAGGCTACCAGGCTTTCGCCTTCACGCCTAGTCAAGCTGGCTGCAATTACTTCGGTATCTCCTCAGTCGCTCTCGGTAGAACCGAGTGTCATGCACGTGGATGATCTTCTCTCGCCCCCACCTACTGCTGTAGAGACTATAGGAGAGCGCGTGTGGATGATTTTCCCCCACCCCCACTTACTGCTTGATATATGATAGGAGAGCGTGTGAATGATTTCCCCCCGCCCCCGCCTACCGTAGAACGGAGTTGAGAGTATGTGGATTATTTACCCCCGCCCCCGCCTGCCGTACGAATAGAGCCAAGTGGAATGCAGGAGGACGGTTTTCTCCCGCCCCCGCGTCCAGTGGAACTGGACATAACTGAATGCCCCCTGGATTATTCTCCCACTGTAGAGCAGCGTCTAGCGCCCCCCCTTGTCCCCCCCACGCCCCATGTTGATCAAAACGAGATGGCCGCTGCAGTACTGGCCCCGGGGAAACGGAGTTTTTCATGGGTAAGTGCCCTGTCGCTGAGGTAGACATTAACACCATCCACGTTACCCACGCCCGCGCAAATTAATCTATTGTGAGGGCAACAGCACGGCAGCATGGCATCCGACTAACGGGTCAGCTCATTCCCTGCGCGGGATGTTCGATAACGAAGGGGATCAGAGCGGCGGTGCCACGGTCGACGTCCTCGCGGGCAAAGTTTCCTGAATAACTGGTGCATATCGACCTCGCCGGGCCGTACGAAGCATCCATTGGCGCGGGTCGGAGTATGTGATCATGTTTACCGACAGCACCTCAAGGTTAATGTGACCATACGGTCTCAAGAAGAAGTCGGACCTGCCGTTGATGGTGGAGCGCTTCATCGCTGACATGAGGCAACCCTGCGCGTTCCGCGCGGATGGCGAATTTACCGGCGGTGCGCACGTGCGCATTTGCGACGGCCGCGGCATTCGCCGTGAGAACATGGCGCCGGGGGCCCCCAACCACAACGCCTCTGTCGAGAGCAGCATCTGGAGGACGGCCAAGGCCGGCCACGCGGCTCGCATGGAGGTTTCGCGGTTGTTTCCAGGCATCAAGCTCGAGGGGGTCAAGAACGTCCGCTCCGCCACTGGTGGTCGCCTGCGGCTAGAGGCCATCCTATGGGGGGCGGAATGAATGAACCGCTCTGCGACAACGGCCAACACCAGAATGAAATCGCCGCATGATCCGTATTACGGTTCCCCGCTGGAGTTGAAGCTTCTTGCTTGCTTTCAGACCGGGAACATGCGGGTGATGCGGGACTAAACATCCCAACCGCAGGCCGTGGCATGCTATTTCCTCAATTGCGGCTACAACCACCCCTCCGACTGCTTCAAGGTATTAAAGGCGTCCACGGGTGCGATATGATACTCGCGTGACGTGGCGTGGGCACACCCTCGCGCCCCGCTGGTGTCGTCGCCGCAGTCAGCGGAGGGAGAGTCGACTTCGTCCACTCCTGCGCCGACCCACCGGAACAGCCGGATTTGTGGTATGTGCCAACGTATGCCGCGCCGCCGTGTGTTGAGTCGCCCCCTACCGCGCCACCGCCGCCGCCTTCACCGTCTGTTGGATCTCCACAGCCGCCGCCGCTGCCGCCGCCGCCTCAACCGCCTTTTGGGTCTCCACCGCCACCGCCGCCGCCGCCGCCACTGCCACCTGTGGAGTCTTCGCCTGCTGCGTCGTCGCCGGGAGTATCGCCGATACCACAGCATGTTGTCCGGGAGCTTCGGCATTAAGGGGACGTGCGGATGCCGGGGCGTACGAGAGGCCAGAGCAGGGCTATTCGCCAGGAAAAGGGCCTCCAGCCGGCCGAGTCGAAGAAGCCTCTCAGTCACCACCTTGGGCGTCTATCAATGATGGGCCGCACGGCATTCGTGTCGATGATGGCGGAGCGTCAAGACATCAAAGCTGCACTCCACGATGACCGGCCGGCCCACTACCCCCCGAATCTGTCGGACTACCAGGGGAGCGATGTGCAGACGCCCACGAGGTATGCCGGGGCTATGGCCTCAGGGCAAGCCCCGGTCTGGTGCGACTCGATGTCGCGTGAGATCCTTGGTCTCCTGGACGCGGATACCTTCGCGGCGGTGCAGCAATAGCAATCAGTCGACACCATCATCGACTCCAAGTGGGTGTTCGACTTGAAGAAGGACGAGCTTGGACATATCGTCAAGTTCAAGGCGAGACTGGTGGCGCGGGGATTTAAACAGCGTGAGGGGATTGACTTCAGCGAGACTTTTGCCCCAACGGTCTCTGGTGCTTTTGTGCGTTTGTTGACTGCGATTGCGTGTATTTTGGATTTTGACTTGTGCCATTTTGATGTACAGCAGGCGTTCGTTCAGTCCAGCTTGAAAGAGGATGTTTTTATGCGAATGCCACAGGGCTGCGAGGATTTGTCTGGCAAAGTAGTTCGATTGAATAATAGTCGGTGTGGCTTGAAGCAGGGGTCAAGATCGTGGCACGCTCATTTGACTACTTGCTTGACCAAACTGGGCTTCCAGCAGTGCCTTGCCGATGCCTGTGTTTTTCGTTTGGTGGAGAAGGGGCGTGCCGCTATTACTGCGGTGATTCACGTAGATGATATATTTGTTGTGCGACGTAAGAGTAGATGTGGCCATTTCTGCGACGATTTGGACAGAATGGTACCCGTGAAAAATCTCGGTGAGTTGCGTTGGTACGGTGGTTGCCAGTTTCCCAGCGACCGGCTGAACGGCTTGCTGAAGATTTTGCAGAAGACGTTCCCGGACTTGTTAGTGCAAAAGTTTGGTGAGGTTGACGAGAAGAGAATTCCTATGTCTGTTGGAATAAAACTTGAGGAAATTGGTCAGGACGAGCCTGTGGGGACCTGGCCGTTTCGTGAGCTGATTGGTAGCCTGATGTGGCTAGCTACCCAGACACGGCCGGACATTGCGAACGTAGTACGGGCGGTAGCGAGGTATTGCGCTGGGCCCAGAGAAATACACTGGAAAACCGCACTAGGTATTGTAGCGTATATTAAGGGTACGAGTGGGTACGGTATTACTTTCCAGAGAGGCTTGATGGATGGGTTGCTGATAGAGGTGTTTGCCGACGCAGACTACGCGAGCAAGGCAACTGATAGGAGATCGGTTTCCGGGGGGCTGATCATGTGTGGGGGTGCTTGCGTGTGCTGGTTTTCTATAACTTAAAAGTGCGTGACGCTGTCCACTACCGAAGCAGAGTACGTCGCGATGGCGGAGACTATGAAGGAAGTCCTATTTCTGCAGCAGGTTTGGAGTTTTATGTTGCCAAGAGTGGGGACACTTTGTTTGCCGGTGTTTGGGGATAACAACGGTGCTATGCAGCTCGCGGAAAACCCTGTGACCAACTCAAACTCGAAGCACATCGATGTACGTCAAAATTTCCTGAGGGAGCTGGTTGCGAAGAGAACGATCTCCATTACGCACATGCGGTCGGCAAGGCAACATGATGATTTCTTGACGAAACCGTTGAACGTGGAGGCGTTTTCCATTGCAACTGTTTTATGAATATGGGGTGGTTGTGACGCTGTTTTGGCTGGATCGGAGGAGTAGGTTCGCGTTGAATCGAAATGGATGAATATAGGTGAAGTAAAAGGGATCATTATTCGATTGGGAAATGTTTTTGGGTAACAGAGAAAAATGCTGATAGGAGGAGACGATTCGTATCACGTCAGATTGAGAAGTTTTCGACGTGACAGCTGGATTATCTGAACGTTGACGTCAACGTGGAAGCATTTCACATTTTTGTTGTTTTAGGAGAGTTTTATATTCACTAAGAGATTAATAAGAGGGTATATATATATTCCTTCGTGATTAATTATTCTAGCACCAGTATTGTTTTGCGGATTTGATGGATGGATGAATGCTTGTTCGCGAGGGAGATTATTCGGGGTACGTTTAGCGCCAGGTAAATTCTATGTTTAAAGTAATGCGAAAAGAATTTATGCTATCTCGCTTTACCGACGAAGGGCACTGTTCGCGGGCTTCGTGGCACGCCTGGGAGAGGAACGCTTGCCGAGAAGGGTGATGTTCGGGGAGGTAGTCGGGGGTAAGGGCTATCCCGGAGGACAGGAG
>JAYJME010004310.1:2500-11066 GCA_036873775.1 Costaria costata
TCAAGTTCGAAGAAGATCTCAATCTATAATGAAGAAATGATAGTAGCTCGTTGTTTTATAGGCTTTATCATATTCAGTCGGAAGAGTTTAGGAAAGACTTTCAAAATGACTCTCGACGGGAGAATCCAGGCTATTCAGGAAGAATCGCAGCAATTCCCCAATCCTAACGAAGTAGTTCCTCCGGAATCTAATGAACAACAACGATTACTTAGGATCAGTTTGCGAATTTGTGGCACCGTAGTAGAATCATTACCAATGGCACGCTGTGCGCCTAAGTGCGAAAAGACAGTGCAAGCTTTCTTATGCCGAAACCTAAATGTTAAGTCAGCAACACTTCCAAATGCCACTTCTTCTCGTCGCATCCGTCTTCAGGACGATCTAGTCACAGCTTTTCACTTATCAGTGAGTGAAAGATTTGTCCCCGGGTCTACGTTGATAGTTTCTATAGTAGAACTCATTCGAGAGGGCTTGGGGGTCTTAAAAATGGTTCGGGTGGGGGGTTCTCTTAAGAATAAAGAAAACGAATAGAATCTAATTCATGTTCACAGAAGAGCGGATCCAATACCAAGACGACTTCTTTCTCAGGAAGTGCAGCAAGTACTTGATAAATTCTGGAATATCATACCCCACGACAGATATACTGACCGACAAGATCAATAGTAGAAGAAGGAAGGTTTTTCGAGAGCTTAGATCCGCATGAGGTTTTTTCCGTTATGACAGAAAGAGTTGTGAAAGAAAAAGCTTATAAATGAGTTCAGCCTTTTCCTTTTCTTTAGTTGTTCTTTGCAAGGCCCTTTCTTTCTTGTTGCTTTGTCAGACAGGAGGGGAACTAGCATCTCAAGAGTAGTTGTATCTTTCCTGTCTAGGGATTTTCTAGTATTTATTTTGTCAAAGACCAGGGGAACTCCAAGACTCCCTCGTTCTTGAAAGGTGTAATCCACCAATTGTTGTATTTGCTGAGTTCAGGTAGCGTAGCTGTGCCGGATTTGTCTCTTGCATCCCTTGTAGCTTTGGCTTTCCTCTCCTTGACTGAAAGCAGAGAGTGATGCACACTAAGTGTATCACGAGCGTGACTAGAGTACTCTACTCTTGCAGTTCGATGGTCCAACTGTAGCTCTTCAAACAGCTGCTAGGGATTCCAATCAATAGTTGATCCAGATCCTGGCTACATGGGATATCCGAGTCCGGTATGCAATCGGTCTGGTGACCCTCTTTCTTTTCCTTGCATTGATTTCTCTGACTCCGTGAAGTCTTGAATCAAGAAGGTACTAATAACATCGTTAGTTACTCAAGTAAGGTACTGTAGCTACGTCGTTTACAAGGTACCTTTCAAACAACCGGAGTAGAAGACCTTCAGGAGAACAGTTGCTAACCTTCCCTTCTTGATGAATCCATGACCGGCCCCTTAAAAGTCAAAGTAAAGATAGATTTATATGAATAAGGCTAGTAGGTAATATCGATGAATAGATGCTAGGTATTCAAATTACCTGAGGATATTTTAAATGAAGAGAGATCAAAATTCATGATTAATTACCAATAAGATCATAGGGTCAAGACACAGGGATTCATTACGATTTCCTAGGATATTATTGAATACACCTAACCTAGTACCATCTCATTAGAAAATAGGAGGAGCAGATTCCTACTTTGATAGTTTGTTCTAGTAATACGCTTTTCCAATCGAATCTACTCGTGTGCTATCAACTACTCCAACCAAGTACTATACCTACCTTGGCAAGCTAGCTAGTATAAGTCTTCCAACCCTTATCGAATGGAGCGGATCAATGAGCCTTAGAGCAGAGTGGTTGTATGACTTAGAAGGAATAAACCTTTTCACATAAGGAAATGCTGTCAAGAAAAAGAAGGTCTTGCAATAAATTGATATTTCTTGCTTTTTCATATTACCCTCTCCATTGAAAGAGGATAAGACCTAAAAACTTAGGTCCCAATCTGTTTGAAATAAACAAGCCTTGCAGCAGAAGCTCACTCACACTAAAGAAGACATGTGATACCTATATGTGAAGCTGGCTAAGGTAGAATCATACCAGACTGAGCTTTTCCCTGTGCCCTGTGGATGCTCTAAGGTTGAAAGGGGGAAGTCGGAATAGGAGATCTCTTATTCAAGGGTCTGTCGCTGAATCTGGATTGTCTGTATAGGTGGAATATATAAGTGAATGGAGGAAAGGACTATGCCTTAGTCTTAGATCCGAGAGACTTTTACATAATCATTAGAATAATCCTGAAGAGGCTATCACCTATCTGAGCATTCTTCTCTTTTTAACTAGGGAGTTATTTGTAAATGGACAACTTTAGCCAAGCAATGAGAGATATTGTCGGGAGAACCACTAGATAGAGTCAGACTAGACAAAGCACGATAAAATTGAGGCATCTCGCGAAGTAGGATAGAAATGCAGTTAGGCTCTTTTATAGGATATAGAAAGCCCCTTTGATGTACCTCTTGATTTCCTAGTTAGACAGACTAGGCAAACAACTCCTATACGTTCTAGCTCAGCCTAGATCGCAGATAACGAAAGGAGGAGGGCAAAAAGGAAGCTTATAGAATTCAAGCAAAGAAGTTATTCCAGAAGCTGTGGCATCCCTCTACTTATTCGCGGGAGTCAATCCAACTTCTACTATAGCCCTATGCTTCTTTATCAATCATTTCAAAATCCTATTCTGTCTCTTTTCACTATCTTACTTGTCTAGTATATGCTAGGCTTGGAACTAGTCCTTCTCTCACTGCTTACTTAGGATATGTACGAGAACTAAGAAACAAGGCGACAGAGTAGGGTTAGTGGAAAAGAGAATGAGAATCTCGTTCAGCAGGTTTTTGGTCTTTCTACTGGTTAGTACTCCAAATTGTATTTCTTTCTTGTTGGTTCGAAGTAATGCTCCTTTTATTTAGCTATGACCTACATTCTTTGGTAAAAGTGCTCATGCAGCTTCTAAGGTCCCCTCCAAGTTGTTTCAAAGGAGCATCTGTGGATAAACGATGATTAAGCCGCATCGGTGCGGTCGGGATCGCCCGGTACTTTGTTCGGTTTGTTGTTGCTAATGGAACGAGCTAAGGAGACGAGTTACTGATAAAGTTCGGAAAGAAAAGCCCGAATCAAACCACATATTGAGGAGATGGAGATAGTCTCTTGTACTGCTGCTCGGATATTTACATATCAGCCTAGCTATACATATTGATTACCTCTTCTATTTACTAATATATCTACGGGTAGCATATTGATACATATCATATTGAGTTAGATCGAAGGACAGCTAGAATGCAACATAGTGAAGGAGCCTAGGAAGGAAAGAGAACTACTTGTTCACTGAGAAAGAGACGCCGTGTTGATTGTCTTCCCCGTCCTAGTCTTTGCTTCCGGGTTTGATATTCTTTCCTCAGCATCTCCGAATCGCACAGGGAAAGGGAAATCCTTACCTATCCACCTATACTCCTGAAAGGACTAAGCTAGGGGTTTCAGTGGAAAGAAAGGCAAATGCTTCCTATTCTTCTATTGGAATTGTCTTCATTGAAGTTTACATTAGATCAACAAGCGTGGAATAGGCAAGGTTGGAAGCTCTTTGTTCAGAAGGATCAAAGGAACTATCCAAGTCAGGTTTCGATGTCCTATAGGGTAGAAAGTCTCGCTTTTTGGGAAGAAAAATGCCAAATGCGTGAGAACCTTGGTATTGGCTTCCCCTTCCCCGGCTTCCTTGGAGAGGGAGAGAAGTCTTCTTTCTACTTTATACGTGTTCAGTCTTTTAGTTATGTCTTGCCTAGTAGGAAATATTCGACAACGGGGTTTCAAGTTCTTGTCCGTTAAGTCCTTGAGTTAATTCGATGCGTCTACCTGCGTCAGGTTCACTGAGAAATATCGACGATATTTCAAAGAAGATCTCTCTTACGATTAATAAATTATCTTAAGAGAAGCAAAAGAATGTTACGTCCAATTATTCCCATGTTTTTCCTTGGTCAACAACCAAGCAACTACATATATCTTATCTAAGTCTCTCCCTTCATGTTAGGGTAGAGCAGAGCAGTCAAAAAAGAGTATCTCTACAATGATGCGGATGCTGGCCTTCCTTTTAGGTTTACCTTTGGCCTTCATCGTGTGTTCACTTTTCATTTTGAAGGGGACCCTTACCCTCCAAGATTTGCTATCTTTTTATTGCGGCTCTTATGAGCAGGCTCTCACGGAGTTGAACGCAATGTCCCTAGACACCATTAGGCACGAGCTAGAAATGTTTATGAAGATCTATCTAACTGGGCTCGGGGCCGACCTTCCCCATGGATACACGTGGGGGGACTTGGTGTCCGAGCTTTCCCAAGGTTCGACCAATAAAGAATACCTACTTGGTATTCTAGCCGACATGATAAGGGAAGGTACCCGAAGTGAATGGACCATTAAGGCATTACAAATACTGGATCGCCGTCTAGCTACGGGTCGACATCAGCACATTAACTACATTAGCCGGTCAACATATTGATTAGAAAGAAAAGATCGCTTGTTGGCATATTGAGGAGCTACTCCGCAAGCCACAACTGCTCATATTTGATTTAGCTCTCGCCGCTTAGCTACTCCGCTAACTGCACATATTGATTAACAACCGGGCTCTAGCTCCTAGCTACATCCGCACATATTCATGAAAAGACAAATCCCTAATACACTACAACAAGAGAACATCCCTAGCCCGGGAAGACAATCTGACAACTAAACCTGAATGAGTTAGTTGATGAGGTTCTTGTCATTCGAACTCAACAACAGGGCCTTTGGAACCTTTCCCAGGCTAGTCCACTCATGAAACTAATAAACTCCGGAAATTCTTTGGTCAGTTTAGATTCTTCTTCTAAGAATATCGGTAAGGGGAATTCATTCCTTCAATCACTGATAATCACTGAGGAAGCTCAGCTCAGCAGAATACACTCAGTCAACAAACAAGAGGAAAGGGATTCTTCTGCCTTTGGGGCTTCTTACTCGGATTTGACCCACTTTAACACCGGGAAGCAAGCAACTTCAAGCAAAAGCTAACAAAGACCTTTGATAAAGTACACCCTTGCCAACAACAACAGCAGATTCCCAAAATTCGCATCCTCCTTTCAAGAAACAGAGGATTCCCCATTCTTACTGAGAAAGTTAGGGCAAAGGAAGTACTTAGCTGCAATCAGCCTTAGGTCCTTTAGCTGCCCCTATTCATGGACCAAAAAGAAGAGGAACAACTCATTAACAACAAGAACAAGGGGCATTCAGACAAGAGGAGCTATGCCTGGAAAGAAAGGAAGTCGAGCTACTCGGGTTTCCCCGCCCTGAACTGACTTCAAATAACCGAGGTGATATACTAATCTTGATTTCCTGGTCTTCCTATGAACGCGCCTAGTACTGATACTGCCAATCCTATGAAAAGGGGTGAAGAGCTAACGGAATGTTGACCCAGATATACGTAATGCAAAGCTTATAGCCGAAATCAAGCATTTCCAAGCGAGTTGTAGAGCTATCACAAGGGTATTCACTGAAGGATGTAAGAGAATTCTCTTTATCTTTCTATTGATCCCGAGAGTAGCAGTTGCTATATACTTTGTCCTCTTTGGCTTAAGCTGTGAACATGCTTTCTTTAGAACAGAAAACCTAATTGAGAATCAGAATCGATAGAACGAAGAACACACCAGCGACCAGTTAGTTATTCAATACTCTTTCTTTAGCTTTCAGTATAGGAAAGTATCCGGTAGGGTCTTTATCTTTATATTCTGTTAGGTTCTTTATATACAGACTATGCGTGGTTACTTGCTATATCATTTGGGCTCTTCCCAAGATCCCTCATTTGCTTATTCGTTTCTCGCAGCAGTCCCTATTCATAAATCAATTGACTATTCAATAAATTCCTCAGGCAATCTATTGAAGAACTACCGGAAATGCAGATGAATTGCCGAAGAACTAAGCAAAGAAGCGAAAGTTACAAGTTGCCTTTGAACGGTTCACCCATTGGATCAGTTATTGAACTCTTCCTACGCTGGTGAAACAGAAGGAACAACAAAGCTAGTTTATAGCCCCATCCCATCAAGGAAGTTAACTCAACTAACTCAAGTATCCCCCGTCAACAGAAAGGCTTTGAACGATAAGAGCTCTCGAAGGAGAAGGCAATCACAGAACTCATTAACTCATTAGCTGCAGAACTCCTAGCTCAAAACTACCGAACTGTTAGCTCATTAGCGATTTAGTCCTTATCTGTCTGTCTGTCAAGGGGCTACAGGGATAGAGAACATCCAAGCTGTTTAGTTGTTGAGTCCCCTGCTATCAGACAAAGGAGGAAAAGCTCTAACTCCTAGCTCATTTAGCTCATTAGCTGGAGATTGTTAGCTGTTTTCCTAGCTGAGATAGTCGATTTTCAAGTTATGTACTGGCAAAATGGCCCTAATGTATAATATAATTGGAGGTAAGAAATGCAGATTGACTTAGTGAGGATCTGGCTTAACTGCGGGCGAGCCTAGTGCTTACTTCTTGCTCAAACTACCTGCTCAGAAAAGAAGGAACAACCGACTCTTACCTTAGCTCCATGCGCCTAGACACTTGCCAAAGAAAAAAGAAAGTTTAGAGCTACACTTACAAAGACCTCACTCCGACAGTCCCGTACCCCATCTCCCACGGCTACAGCCAGCACCAGGATGGTGCCTATAAGGAAGGGTTTTGACGCTTCTTCTCACGAATTGGATTTGAACCAATATTCCCCTATTTAGGGCTACTTTCCCTTTAGCTTGGCTACTTAACTACGCTACGCTATTCCATTCGCATCGAGAAAGAAATGGTTGAATGCATCTCTCAAGTCACGACCTAATGTCAGCTCTTTCAGTCCTTTTCCTTGACTTGGAGTGATCGAGTGTGCATGAGTCAAACTCGCTATGGAATGATCATGAAAGTCACTTATTACATTACATATTTTGACACGTGCCATCGCCAACTACCTTCTCTTCTCGTTCGTTTCCAGGATTTGAAAAAGCCAAGGCCGATCGATCTTAAAGCTACGAGTTCTTCTTTCTTGTTGTTGATGGGAGTTCCAAACTGTTGTTATTTAATTGCTTTTGTATTTATTTACTGATTCCTAAATCAATAGGAGATCAATCGGCCTTAATCGGCCAGTCGGTGCAGTTTCAAACTCAAACAGCATTTAAGCCGAATCGGCTTAACTGGGAACATCCAATCCTCATACCACTTTTAAGAAGAAATTGGTGGAAAAAATCAATACAACCAAATAGAGAACTAATAATATAAATAACTGAAATAATGAAAGAGACGAAACCTATTTTGATCCATAGACGTCTAACTGTAAAACTAGGAGAAATAGAACTAGAAAATCTATGTTGCTGCGATATGATCCCTGTTACCTGGTGAAGGGAACAGAACTTGCCCCGAAGGGAAGGGTTTACTTTAGGATATGTCATAGCTTCGTTGAAAATAGATTAGGGAAATAGATTATAGGAAGTATAGTCCAAGTTTCCCACTCAGAGATTCGACTAGGAGTTTCAAAATGCCCATTGACAACCGGAAACTTAGAGCTTGTCGGGTTATGATACACAGAAGTGAGTGTATTTTCTTATTGAAAATAGATCTCACACTTAGAGTGCTCCTAGACAGACCAGTCTACGGAACACATCATCAATCTGCAGCGATTGATTTTAGTATATCTCGATAGGACTGACTACTTAAGGCAAATGATCAATAGAGAAGCCGTCGGGGAGAAAGCGCTCTCCCCATCTTAGCTTACATAGCTTATAGGCTTCTTGATCTACGAAGAAAGAATCACGCTCTGTAGGATTTGAACCTACGACATCGGGTTTTGGAGACCCACGTTCTACCGAACTGAACTAAGAACGCTTTCTTATCACAGTAGATACGACTGTAAAGAAAAAGGATTCTTTTTGTACCCCCAATACACATCTTGCATGTATATAGTCCAAATATGTATATCCAATTTGAATCGATCTCAATGGATCCCTCGTTACTGCCCAGAGGAGAAGAATAGGTAGGGATGACAGGATTTGAACCCGTGACATTTCCTCAAAGGCGCTACCAAGCTGCGCTACATCCCTTTCAATTGGTCTACAGTGTCATTGTAGAGAATCCCTGCCCTCTTTTCCTCCACATCGTTATTTCCTCCATCGATATCCAATTTATCTTGCCATTTTTTGATTAGTCAAGCGCTAGCGCCCCTATAGAGTTAGAGTCCGTTTTTCTGCTATCAATGAAACCGAAAGAAAGACAAAAAAACCAGTGCCTTTCGTATAGATCGAGACTTGTAGCTTGATTCTTTACTCATTCCATATTGGAAAGAATTGCAGGAAATCGTTCGTTCTTCCTATTTCTTTCTCATGATATCCGACGATCAAGGCAATTCCGGTGAAACTCTTTCATTTCATAGAAGTGAATTCTTATTCTTACGAAAAAAATAGCATTTCCTATTGATTTGTCTCCTGGACTGGACCTATTCTGTGTCTGATTTGGAATTAGCCGTCGCTACGCTGTTCCCAAGGACTAGCAAAATCGAAATAGCGAAATTCTTGGGTCATCTCAATGGGTTCAGAAAC
>JAYJME010004311.1:0-11065 GCA_036873775.1 Costaria costata
CGGACTAGAGCACGTTGTGCTCTTTCTTGCTTATGGATGACAGCAACCAATGAGTTATACTTTGTTTTCTGGTGTGGTCACTCCAGAGACAGCAATGGGTATTACTATGCAACTGCCTCGTGGGTGCCTTACCATATTCACACTACGTGATGCGATAATTCCCCTTGTGCGGAGTTAGGGTTCTCCACCCCGCACAATATGATCTAACTCGATAACCATCATGGCGATCGCCAAAAAAAAACAAAAAACAAAAAATCGGTGGGGGGGGCGGAGTATTTACAAATGGTGAGAATTTCTACAATAGTGCTGTGTGAGGAGGTTGGTCAGGTACAGGTAACCAGGCACCAGGCATGCGAGTTAATGTTTACGTTTGTGTTACTCTGTCCAAAAACAAAAAAAAAAATGGTTGAGAGGGAATAAAAGTCAATGTGGTGGGGAGAGGGGGGCGCGGGGGGTGGACATTGTCAAGTACAAACGGTGCAAAGTCAGTGCCGAAAAAAACATTAAAAAAACATTCGTACAAGTGCACAGAAACACATCACACGACCACAAAAAGCAAAACGCAAAACACGATAAATCCAAAACACAAAAGACACTCTTACGCACCCGGTATGTACGTACTGTAGTTGTAAGCAACACCTACAGCAAAGCACTATGAATACAATCACCCGACGAAACAACAAAAAACACAACAGTCAGGGCGCAAAACACGGACGCTCAAAACTGCAAGCGGCCGCTGTACACAGCAGCAGTACTGACTGCAGCCTGGCTTACAGACTGGCTGCCAGCACTCACACGACTAGAAAGTAAAATACAGCGGGAACATGCCTGGGGGTTTCGTTCTGGGATCATAGGCGTTTGTGTATACTTCGTATACATAGTCCTAGCCTAGCCTAAGTTGCCAAATTAGTCTAAGACTAGACTATTAGTATCAACGGTGCACCAGCATCGTCTACGTTAGCCAATAAATATGAATAGCCTAGTCAATCCGTGACGCGAGAGACCGACACCCACCGCTTTCTGCTCGCGGGTCCGCAGGCGCTTCCGTAGCTCCTGTATCTGTCGGTAGACCTTGTCCAGGTTCTGCCTCTCCAGGCTCCGGTAGATTAGCTCCTTCACGAACGTCGCAGGCTCCCTGCCAAACAAAGAAAAATACACACATCGCGGCGCAACGAGATCGCTATTAATCGCTAGTGATCAAGCCATTCATTCATTCAGTGTTTGCGTAAAGTCTCTCTGAACACCGTCCTCAGAATTATGATAGTAGCCCAAACCAGAGCGGCCACCAAAAGCTGTCATGGTCGCTGTTTGCCAACCCAAGTTTGGTGTCGCTGTTTGCTATCGCTGTTTGGTGTCGCTTTGCTGTCCCTGTGTGCCGTCGCCGTCGCTGTTGCGGCGACAGGTGTCTCAATGACTCACCCAGAGAGGACGTGCTTGTTGACCAGCTTGGCCATCACTCGAGACGCCTCCTTACCAAGCGACTGGTGGTAATGATGGTGTTAGTGATGATGGTTGTGGTGATGATGGAGGTGATGGTGGTGATGGTGATGGTGGTGGTGGTGATGGTGATGATAGTGTTGGTGATGGTGGTGGTGGTAAAAAATAAGGGGGGAGGCGCGGAGAGGAAGGGGGAGGAGGGGGGTGGACGGACGGTGAGAGGCTTGCAGGAGACCCAATACAAGCCAACTCAAAAATGAAGCTAGCAGGCCAGTAAGCGCCACCAACATCACCACCACTACCACCACCACACAACTAATTGCTCCCTTGAGTCCCAAAAAAAACAAAAAAATCATCTACAAATATTAACACGATACGGCGCGGCTACCACTGCCGCCACCACTACCGCTACTGCTACTGCTACTGCTACCGTTACGGCTACCGCTACCGCTACCGCTACTGCTACCGCTACTGCTACCGCTACTGCTACCGCTACTGCTACCGCTACTGCTACCGCTAACGCTACTGCTACCGCTACGCTACCGCTACTGCTACCGCTACCGCTACTGCTACCGCTACTGCTACCGCCACTGCTACCGCTACTGCTACTGCTACCGCTACTGCTACCGCTCAGCGGTCGCTACTGCTACCTCTTGCTACCGCTACTGCTACCGCTCCACTACCATTACTGCTACCGCTACTGCTACCGCTACTGCTACTGCTACCGCTACTGCTACCGCTACCGCTACCGCTCCACTACCGGTACTGCAACCACTACTGCTACCGCTACTGCTACTGCTACTGCTACTGCCACCGCTACCGCTACAGCTACCACTACTTCTACCGCTACTGCTACCGCTTTGGTTCCGCTATTGGTTCCGCTACTGCCACCGCTATTGCTACTGCTACCTACTCGTACTGCTACCGCTACCGCTACTGCTACCACTACTCGTACTGCTACCGCTACCGCTACTGCTACCACTACTCGTACTGCTACCGATACCGCTACCCCTACCACTACCCTTACTACCGCTACTGCTACCGCACTTTACTAACGCTACCTCTACTGCTACCGCTAACGTCTTCACCAACACCACTGCCACGCCCAGCACTCTCACCGCCCCAGAGGTGAAGAAGTTAATCCTGAGGTAGTAGCAGTGGTTGTCCGGGTCGGGCTGCGTGACGTTCTTGATGGTGTGGATGGACAGGGGAACCGGCTGGCCGTTCACGGGCGCGAAGACCACCTCCCTCTCCATGTCCACGTAAAGCTGGTTCGGTTGCACGCGGCGCGGGTACTCCGAGGGGTCCTGGGCGGCGGCGGCGGCGGCGTAATTATCGTTATCGATATCGTTATCGATGTTGTTGTTGATATTGTTATCGTTATCATTATCGTTATAGTTATGGATAGCATTATCGTTCGATATTGTTACCGATACCGTTATCATTACGGATAGCGTGATCGTCATCGTTAGCGATATCGATAGCCTCGTCGTTAGCGTTATGGGTATCGTTATCGTCGTCACTATATATTTATCTTTATCGCTATCGTTATGGATAGCGTTATCGTTATCGTTATGATTAGCCTTGTCGTTAACGTTATCGCTAGCGTTATCGATGTCGTTATAGTTATCGGTATCGTTATGCTACCGATATATCGTTCCCGCTACCATTTACGGATATCGTTCTCGTTATATTTACGGATATTTATCGTTATCGCAACCGAAAGCCTTATCAATAGCGTTATCGATATGGTCGTGGTTGTGTTAACTGTTGTAGTTGTGGCTGTTCTCATTGTTGTCCCTATCATCTCTGACGATGCATTCTCCATTGACAAAACAGCGCCGTTCTCTCGCTACGAGTACCCGTCGCGGCCCCAAATACACGCAAACGACCGCATGCACGCACCTTGTACAATGCCAGTTCGTCCACCTCCTCTCCCCCCTCGTCCCCCGACACGTCCTCCCCGCGCAGGCGCCGCTCCTGCGCCGCCGCCCGCTCCTTCGCTCGCTTCTTGAGGAGCGCCGACATGCGCCCCTGCCGCTGGCTGGCCAGCTCGTTCTGCTCCTCTCTGATTCATCATCGTCATTCGCCGTCAAACATCAGCATCAGCAACAGCATCAGCGCCAGCATTTATTTTTGTTCCATCATCGATAATCATCAGCATCCGCATCACCACACAGCATAATCACCATCAAAACGGAGGGGGGGGGGTTCCTTGTGAAGGCGGCCCGGCGATCGAAAACAAAGCTACAGAAAAACAACTAACAATGCCCTGGTACTACATTATACCACTCTGGTACAAACATGAATACCCAAACGCTCCCTACATTTCCGGACAGGATGGTACAATACTATTACGGGGGACCATAGTAAATAGGACCAAATACTGTTGGCAAAAATAGAGAAATATATAGGTTTTGGTGTCTACAGTAGGTTCTATTGTGTCTAGAGTAGGTCCTATTTACCATGGACCAAATATTGTTAGCAAAGATAGGGAAATATATAGGTTTTGGTGTCTACAGTAGTAGGTCCTATTGTGTCTACAGTAGGTCCTATTAACTATGGTCCCCCGTAATAGCCTGCTAATCATCACCCAACCTACGTCAGAAGCGAGCACAAATCCGCCCGACGGCCGAACGAGTATTGCACCCAAATTCCATAAAGGAAACCGGGTAGCATAGTTTGGGGAGAATAGGGGTAGCACGGTTAGAAGAGTTTCCCGAAACTATCGGGGCTCCTTAACTGACGACCTGCCCAACCTCGTCATTAGTTTACCACATGGTTTGTAGCATACATAAGCGATGCGATTGTTTATGAGGTTGCCCATTCAGTGTTTCCCAGCGCCAGGTGACGAGGTATGGTAGTGTGATACGGTATAGAGCTCCTCAACTGAGGAACATAAACACAATCATGGAACAACACCGGTAACCCCTACCCTACCATGCCTCGAATGTGTGTAAAAACCCGATTGTAACAAACATCTTGCAACAAACCCTGGCAATAAACGAGTACAACAGGTAATGGACCGGGAAGGAAAACGTATGGGCGTAACCCTGGTCAAATGTCGAAATTCAGCACGAACAATGAACTCTATAACAAGACAAACTACCTTTACCATGTCCAACGAAAGGTAAACGGGGCGCGTGCAATAGGTACCGTAATTTTCAAACTCACGCTACGTAACGAAGAGCGTGCGACCCAAAGGTTTCGACGACATGGACGCCAGGTAGATGTGTAAACAAAACCACTGTAATTGTCATCGTTAAAAAGTATCCAACAAGATCGCGTGTGACTGATTTGGGTAACGGGCAGCTTGTCAAAAAGGCACCTTCGACGATCATCACGCGAGGCTTCGCCCTAGTTCGTGACATCTCGTTAGGATAACGCAAAGGGGCGCCGGTCAAGTTCATTGCGCCTTGGTATCTCACTACAGCAAGAAGAGCGATAATGGGTACTGCATACCGGTATGAGCGAGGCAAAAATCGCAAAACTTAGGGTTAGGGTTAGTGGGATCCCAGTTTTGACATATATCGACGACAGGTGAATGGCGACCGTCTAGACCTCGCGTGGGCGCCCCGAGCGGCAACAATGGTTGGCGGTGGCACATCCTATTCTCATCGTGACTTTTCATGTCGAAAATGCACAGCTACTTTGCTTTCGTAAATCGGTGGAACTTGCACCCGACACATACACAATATTTTCAGGGCAGTCGGGGTTATTCAGTCACACACCAACATTTCGATTCCCCATAGAAATATTGACATCCTGCAAACGCTGCTCCGCACGATCCCCGACGGACGCTGGTTGTCGTTTCGCACTCACTAACGCTTGACGCGTGCTACGGTAGAGGTAGCACGTTTCGGCTAAATTAGTTTCTGTACGACGGAGCTCCTTAACCCAAACTCGTGCGGATTGTATTATTGTTTTGCAATATAGTTCGTTGTGTACCTATGCCATGCGATAAATCACCGGTTTAACATCCCAAGATATTTCTCCAAGCTGGGTTTTGGCTGAGGTAAAGCCCCCCCCCCCCCCAACTGGGGAACTTGGGAAAGAAGAAGGTGCACTCCTATCGTAGCATGTGTCGTGAAAATTCACGAGCTTGGCCATGGACGCCCTGCCGGTGTTCTCGTGGATATATTTGTTGTTTGCCAGCCTGTCCGAACTCGATAGTCAAGGCATGCGCAGGATATTCCTGGCCCTGGACGCCCTCGCAAGCCTTCTCTGGAAACCCAATATAGGTACGTATAGGCCTAACGTGTACACCGTACGAGGGCACGTGAAGTATTAACTCCCATTACCCCTGGATAATTGTACCGAAGAATGAACCCAACAGCGGATCATAACTATCCAAACCCTCCAGATGACGTACTCCCAACATCCTCTGGAGTTTTGTTCACACTCGCAACATGCTAAAAAGGGTCGTCCGACGTCACAACATGCTGCGGAAGATTATGAAATAGCATTTATCATCTTGAGGGTTCCGTGTCGATTCTAACCTTTTGAGCACGTTCGTGTTTCCGTGTGGATGGCTGGTTATAGATAAATACCTCTAGCAGATGATGGTGGTTACCCCTCTGGAGAGTTCAATATGAATTGTACCCTGTACAGGGTTGCGTATGGACGCATTTCTCCAGGGAATGTTAGAAATTAGTCCACTGGGTTAGGTTATTTGCACCCGATGGAGAATGCATCCTGCCGTTCGTCGTTTGGTGGTTTGGGGATTTCCGCTAGGATCAGAGGCGTTTACCTCGCGGAAATGTCATTAACCTCCATTGTTGCAGAAAGGAACCTCCTCCGGTTTGATCCCAGCCTACAATGGACCACTACGCACGGCACTGGTCACGGCAGCCGTTGCGCGTCACGGTATTCCCCCTGGCGCCTGCCGGCTAGCTGTGTAACCCCCCCTGCCCGAGGCATAACTATCATCAGCACGAAGCAGGTATCCCGGTGAAAGCCTGTGACAACGTAAGCTCCTTCCTGCTCCATCCTTCATCGCCGGCCCGGCGTTGTAACACCCTTCCTGTCCAAAGCATAACCATCGTCGGCCCAAGCCGGGCTTCCCTGCCGTTAGGTGCACCTTTTCTCCTCGGCGCCCCCGTCGCTGCAACACCATCCCAGCCCGGCGCTTTTGAGCGTCGATTCCAAGCGGTCATTGCGGCGGTGAACCGATCCAACGTTCCTCCTCGGCGCCCCCGTCGGTGCGATACCCCCCGAGCTTGGCTCATGTGAGCATCGGTACCAAACGGGCATCCCGGCCTTAGTCCGGTAACAAAGCGCGTGTGCCTTCCTCCTCCATCTATTGCCGTCCGCCCGATGTGGTAAGCCTCCTCCTTCGGCGATGCTGACTTTGGACGGTGATAATGACCGTCGGTCCAGACCCTCGTACGTTCTTCAGCCTTCCACCGTCGCCTGTCGCCGTAAGCCCGATTTTGCAGCGCCTCCCCTTTCCTCGGTGCTGACCTTGGACGGTGGTGAGAAGAGCGGCGGAACCATGCTACGATAGAGGTGTTGTTCCATGATGCTGTTTCTGAGGCTCTTCACTTTAGGAGCTCCGTATCACACCCGAACTCTGTTTTTGAGTAAACTAGACGGGCAGCCCGATGAACAAACCCATGGACTAGGCTTTCAAAACAATCATACTGCTAAACAAGACTGACATTCCGAGGATTTTGGGTTAAGGAGCCCCGCCATTCAGAAACAAAACAGTCAAAAAGCGCAACCTCTATCGTAGCACGCGTCGGCGGTCCTGATCCTCATACGTTTTTCATCTTTTGTCGTGCGTTTGTCGCCTTATAGTGCCCTGTAATACACCCGGAGCCTGTGCTCACCTGGGTAAAAGCTCATCTGTGTAACCGCTGCTTTTCCTCCTGCTTCACCTTCACCTGAAGATGGGAGCTCTTCTCGAATATTTGCGTCTGCAGATTGACGAAACCTTATACGTTCACATTATTCCACAGCAGCAGGTTCCACTGAAAGCTACCCTCGTCCTACCACACGATCCCCTCTTTCACTGGGACTACAGGGAATTCTACCAGGTCTTTGTCGTGTGTCGTGGCCGCACTGCGTACGCATTGCGATAAAGCTCTATTATGTCCCTCTCTGTTCCGTAAATTGAGGCGCCCGTCCTAGATACTCTGAAACGGCAATCTCTCACCGGTCGATATTGGCGAAAGTAACGCAGACATTGCATGTAGTACGCTCATCCGGTGCATGAATGTGACGTGCAAAACGTTTTACTGGTGCGTGTCCCGACCATACCCCTCTCCGCACGAACCCGCTGCTATCTCATTGGCCTTCAAATATCCTTGGACACACATACCTGTGTCCTTGCAATAACGGTTCACCAATTGATATTTAAATGTATTTTCGCACAGGTTTGTGTCGATACGAAGTCTTGCAACAACTAACGTACCTTCGCCATGCGTTTCTCATTTGTACCTTCAACAACTCATTTATGCGTAAGTTAGCACCCATCCTCCCTTCTTGACTTTATTGAGATAGCTCTAGTCTCCTTGCACGGGTATAATATTGAATGCATTGTACGATGCCTTCCTTCTTGCGATGATGGATGTAAAATATTCTTATATATATCTAACTCGTTTGCACCGAACCTTCACCTATTTCGACTTCACAATCTAGAAGATCCTGCCACTGGCGTACTTAAGATTCTAAAACTTCCACGCGTTGATAGATAGTGGATACCCCTAGTTAGTGTGGCCGTTGCTTGTGTATCATGCCCTGCGTTGATAGAGAAGGATCACCCCTTGCGAATGGGGCCATGTTTTTGTACATCGATTTACACTGGGGTGCATGAAGTTTGTGAGGAAAGTCCTCGTTCTGTTTCCGCATCGTTCAATTGTATGGAATTCTAGTTCGTGTACGAAGCAATGCACGAACACTGTTCTCGTCTACGGGTACGACGTATTGGTGCCAAACTCAATCGTAATACTGAAAACGGCGTTCCCCTCCAACCAATTTCCACTAACACCCCTTCCATACAGGGTCTGGTAGAAGTAGAAATATTTGTAAGAAGGCGGTGACTAACACCCCCCAGCTCAACATCTAACGCAGTTGCAGTGTGCACAGCAAACTGATATTGGCGCTGGCCAAGTCTACTACTATATCACCATGATGTTTAGACGACCAATAATGATCAGGCTGACAATCAACACGCATGCAGGTGATAGTACACTCGGAACAACTTACTCCTAGGCCAACCTCAACCCCGTTTTGCACCAAGTTTTAGTGAAAACAATTCAGTATAAGCTGGTTCCAACGTGAGCAGGAACGTTTCTGCTTCAGACTTTAGCGCCTGGATCCAAAACGAGCTGGAAAACGATATATGGCAGGGTTGTTCTTCATTACCTAACAATAAAAGTCAGGATGGCCTTCTTTGAAAAAGTAATGTTTTGGCGAAGGAGGTATATTGTAACGTTTTTTTGTATTTTTTGGCAACTTTGATCCCACATTACAGAGGAACAAAAATAGGTAAAAAAGCCCGTTCTCACGAAGTTTCGTGCGCCCATGAAGAACAACGCTGTCAAATTTCGTTTTCCAACTCGTCTTGGACGCTAAAATGATTCCCGTGAAGAGTAAATTTGTCCCTAGGGTTGTCAAAAAGCTCGAAAAGCTCAATACATTGTCCTAGTACTTTGGCAGGCGTCAAATATAACAGCCTTCCATGTTTCGCAGAAGAAAAGAAGCCGACACAGACGTCTTCCCCTTGTTGATACGATCGTGTAAACACTTCTAGTGCCGAATTATTCGACGTATTGGCCGATTTATGGCCCAAATACTAATTTATATGAAGTTTGCTCTAGGCAGTGTAAATCCTTATGCAACAACGCCTGGGCAAGTAATATAAACAATGTCGATATCTCGCGAACTTCAACTCACACGCCAAAACTCTCTTGAGCGATGTGTTCCCCTTGTTCATGCGGGCATGTGGATATCTTAAGTGGTGAAAATTTCGGCGTATTCCGGTTTTATGGCCCGAAGCTGGAATCTCACGCTTGTCGCTGAAACCAGCTCTTAGTCGTTGACATTCCTTGCCATGCCCTATAAAGACGCAACAATCGGATACCGTAAATAGCCCGCCTTGAAACAAAACAGTATACTATAATATGTATTGGTACCAGGTGTTTTTCAAAGCAGATAAATACAATATGTATGGACCCGTCGAAACATATATATACACAATTAGAAACATTTGCTTGCAGTGAGACTCAGACTCTTATTTTGGTTTCTTATCCACCGAAGGTGTCGAAAAGCGATGTTCTTCTTCGTACTCAATAACGTTTCCTAGTCCAAAAGGCGAGTTTTATGTTCTCAATCGGACATCTCGTTGTTTATGAAGACTCGTTTGAGCCAGACTTAGAGCGCGCAGTTCTGTAAGGCCAAGACAGAGGTTCGAGCCCCATCGTGCCTCGATATTTTCTCCTGCATGGGCGTATTCTGCTGCAATACGATTTCTGTGGCATTAATGTTCGTGGTGAGTAACGGAGTATGTTCTTTCCTCTTGGCTTATCCGTCTGGTACTATTTGATAGTCCTGTTTATTTTCCCCTCTATTATATGCAACGTATTGTATGACTGGCTACGCTGTTTGCATGGTTTGGATGTTCATTGCATAAAAATGGAACTCCTTTCGAGCGACATTCATCAAGTAGCGTCGAATGCGGTACGACTGACTAGGTTATCGTATGTAGCAGATAAAACTGTACGAAGATATCCAGACGATATGCTGGATAGTGCACGCCCGTAATTCTGCTTGCGGTACTTACAGGGTGCTAATAATATGATATTCAATGGCTTTATATCGTACCAGATACCTAGTACTATTTAGCAAATACACTGCTACTAGTGTCGACGTTTTTTCCAGACCCACAAGTTCCCAAACGGTCGTGTATAAACCCGACCAGGTAGTATATAAGAATCTCCAACGTAGTCGTCGTGTGCCGTACATGTATGTATATATGTCTGTTATCAAACATACAAATCCACTATATGTTGATCTCAAAGAGGGAAAGCCTAACAGCAGAAGCACCTGTTATGAGTCAGCCTTAGAACCTTTTTGTGAGATCATTCTTGAACAGTCTTGATTTCTGCTGGTTGTTTAGTATAGGGTGCAACTATCAGATGCTGGCTGGTTCTACTTTGTATCCCGGCACAGTACTTGGTACCAGTATTGTTTCATAAGTATACTGTTACACGATAATAATAATAGTTGTCGACGACATCTCCAGACGCTAAAGTTCTAAAACGGCTAAATATACCAACACAACCATGCATGTAATATAACCCAACCTAATCGTCGTATGTGTCTTACACCTTATTTGTCCAGTGCTCCCACAACATTCTTGTCGACTTTTGGCTAACGGGAGAGGTTCCCTAGCAATGGAAACATGCGGTCATCAAGGTCCTTTCCAAACAGAAGGGTAGAACTGACTGCAGCAATTGCAGAGGGATTTCGCTTGTCGCCCACGCAGGCAAGATGTTGTTGAAAATCGTCGCGTCCCGCCTGACCAACTATTGCGAGGCCGAGTGAATACTCCCTGAGGAACATTGCGGCTTCCGACCGTCAGACACGATCAACGGTCGACATGCTGTTCGTCGTGCGCCGGTTG
>JAYJME010004312.1:0-11063 GCA_036873775.1 Costaria costata
GTGCATACACATCTGCCCATTGCAGTCTGTCAGGGTTTATTTTACTTTCTTACACAGAGGAGACTCTAAATTTGATTGTTAGACTATTGCCTACTTATGACTAGAATATATACCAGATATCAGTATTACAGCATAATACGTATAAGGACGATCTTTGGACAGATAGATATGCTATGTACGTATATCCAAGGCTGTTGAACCAGTTTTCCTTATCTTCTATAGGAAAGGGATCTGAACACGGCTCTTCAAAGATAGATCTCGGACCCCCTCCCCTTTCCTGTCTTCTTCCACTTTTCGGATCTTCCTTTCCGGCCGGAAGTAGGTGAAAGCCTTTCTTCGTTGGCCTTCCTCCTCCTCCTCTCCCCCCCGGCACCCAGCCATTCCTCAGCCTACCCCGCCCCCCTATCAGGCAGAAACAATGTTCTCTCTGCCAAAACATTTCAATACAGAGCAGGCGTTCACGCGCTTTTGCCAAAGGTCAAGGTTTCATAATGTATGCTATTTGGGGAGTCAAAATACGCAAAGGAACAACAAAAAAACGACGTAGACAGCTTCCGCCACATATGGAAACCCGGGGATGATGGATCACGGGATGACATATTTCGTACCGGAATGACACTGCTGCGCAAATACTAGTAACGACCAAGAAAATGAGAGACGAGGTATCGCCAATCGGCGGCTATACAGCTCGTACTGCCGATCGCTTACCCTACAAGGTTGTCGATACCTCGTCTCTCATGTTTTGGTCGTTGTACCCGGGCGCTCAAAGGGTGAGCAGTTGGTGTACCTTCTACCTATGTCAAAAGGTTTCTGGTGAGAATAGGCGTTTCCATGCGTGCGGCAAATATTTCGGGTGATAAAATATTTATTTGGGGGTTTCATGCTTATGACAAAGCTTTCCAATAAAGGGGAGGGGGAGGGGGACGTTCCTATGCTTCGGCTGTACGGGGGGCGTTTTCCCATCGATCGGCCGTATATATGCGCCTCTCGACCAAAAGAAGCTGCGTCGCACCACATACCATCATATACCAGCGGTGTGTTCGCCTGATTGAAACATATTAAAAAAACCCCCTTATAAAACACGCGACCCCTTTTACGGTAATTGTTTCTCGACAACGCCGAGCGACGCATCTCTGGAAACCCCTCGACAAGACCTTTCCAAAGCCACCATTTTCGTCGGATGTGCTCCGCGGTGTCTTAGGAGAAAAATGGGCTCCAAAAAATCATCCCAGGGTGTGTGTGCCATCTTGCGTGCTATACAAAAGGGAAGGCGTCCGTTCCTATGGTCCCACCTGAAGGGAGAGGTTTTCCGTCGATCGGCCAATGCGCCTCTCGAACAAAAAGAGCTGCGTCGCACCAAAAAATGTCATACATCAGTCGTGTGCTCGACCGATTGAATAGGTCTCCCAAACATAAGGCGTTCCTATCCTAGCCTTCACCTGTGCAGGGAGATTTCTAACTAAAAGAGGCGTTCCTCTGGTTCTCACCTGTACGGGGAGGTTTTCCATCGATCGGCCGATGCGCCTCTCGAACAAGCAGCGCCGTACTGCCACAGCGCGAGCGTGGTCGCCGAGCTTTTTCTCCAGCTGGTGGTCCTTAAGCTTGCCCGTCACCACGCACGCCACCACCTACGATACAACAATAGCGCGCCAAAAAAACAAAGAAAACGTCAGCATAGGAGCAGCAGCAGCAGCAGCAGCGGCGGCAGCAACGACAACAACAATAACATGACGAGCAGCGGCAGCAGGGAGCCGGCAGTAGAAAACAACACCAACAACACCAACAACACCAAAAACGAAAACAACGAAACAACCACGAGGCCACATCGAAAACATCAAAAGCAACACCAGCACCACAGCACCACCATGTCACTCTACCTCCACCACCACCACCATCAACAGCGACAACACAAATGTGCAATGTTGGCTACAAGGGACAACCTACCACCAATGCAATACCCAGTCAGCCCAGCCCCTGCCCCTACCTCCTCGTCCGTCATGTCCGAGTACTCCTCCCCTTCAGGGATAGCCCCCAGAGGAGCCGCAGGGGGAGACGGGGGTTTCGCCACGGTCGCCAGCTGAGGCGTTTCTTTAGAGCACATGGTGCTCCCCGCCTGAGGAGGCTTGTTGCCTGAGGGGAAAGTGTACGCGGGGACACCGGAAAAGGGGGTGATGACGGCCACGATCAGAGTTTGGATGCAATGGCAGTCCAGAAGAAGTTGGGAGCGAGAAAACAACCAAAAAAAATATGTAAGAAAATAAGAAAACCCTGAGTCGACGACAGTGGGGGAGGCGTTATTTTAGAGCACGTGGTGCTCCCCACCTGAGGAGTGCGGCTTGTTGCCTCGGGGTACATGGGACGCGGGGACATGGGGTTGCCGACGGACACGGTCAGACGGTAGAGGAATACGCTTTTCAGTCGGAAGTCCAAAGCGGAGAATTGTGCGGACACGCGTGAGGCATGGGCTATCTTACGCTGCTACACTGAGCACTATGATTAGGACCACACTCCTCAAAAAGTTTACAGCTAAAAAAAAAAAAAAGTCTCCCTTATAATGCCGGTTTATGCCTGCCAACAAAACCGGCAGCATCTACCGGACACAGGCACCATAGGGTACAATACCGACTGGTTCGTATTAATTGCGCAGCGGGTTGCAATCGTGCCAATCGATTTCACCGGCAATAAATACCGGCAACAGGCACTATCGGCAGACCCCTTACTGTACTTATAATCAAGCCAAAAGGGGTATGCCAATGGTACTCGTAGTGAGGTTGCTGCAGTGGGTACCCCAAGTTAAGATTATCAGAGTTAAGAGCATTCGGGAGTTAAGAGCGGTCAAAATGGCTCGTCTCGCCTGTACCAACAGCTACATACTGCCAGCGATAGATAAGAGCAATGTGTAGCTAAGATCATCCGAGTTAAGAGCATTTGGGAGTTAAGAGCGGTGAAAACGGCTTGTCTCGCCTGTACTAACAACGACATATTGCCAGCTATAGATAGCAATGCGTATATAGCTAAGATCATCCGAGTTAAGAGCATTCGGGAGATAAGAGCGGTCAAAATGGCTTGTCTCGCCTACAAAAATCTACATATTTCCCACCATACATAAGAGCAATGTGTAGCAAAAAATCATCCGAGTTAAGAGCATTCGGGAGTTAAGAGCGGTCAAAACGGCTTGTCTCGCCTGTACTAACAACTACATATTTCCCACCACACAAAGAGCAATGTGTAGCTAAAATCATCCGAGTTAAGAGCATTCGGGGGTCTAGAGCGGTCAAAACGACTTATTGTCCCGCCTATACTAAAACCCACACATTGCCCACTACAGATAAGAGCAATGCGGAGTTAAGAGCGCCTGTTTGGGCTTAATTGTCACCATATAGTGCTCTTAACTATTACGGGGGACCACAGTTAATAGGACCTACTGTAGACACAATAGCACCTACTGTAGACACCAAAACCTATATATTTTCCTATTTTTGCTGACAATATTTGGCCCATAGTTAATAGGACCTACTGCAGACACAGTAGAACCTACTGTAGACACCAAAACCTACATACTTCCCTAGTTTTGCTAACCATATTTAGTCCTATTTACTATGGTCCCCCGTAATAGTCACTTCGCTTACCACTCTTACGTGATATTCTGTGACACTCCGTATGTGTCACTCCTATGGTATATTGCTGAACTGTCTGGTGAGACACGCTACAGCACACTTGGGGCATAGCGAGTACGGAGCGGATCGCGTGCTTGGGCGTGCGCTGGTGCCCGTGTCTGTGGAACGCCTGGTTCAGATGGAAGTTTTACACGTTGTTGGTGTCGAAGGTGAAAATATTCTCCTTGCCTGTTTCGGTTTCAACCATCGACCCGAAAATCATGCTCTCCCGCCCATCACAGGGAAATACATGTATTGCACATTACCTTGAACACGGAGAGAAACGCAAGACTGCCTGGCTATTTTTGATTAGACGGAATAACCTGTTGAATTATTGCTTCTAACGAATCCTTTTGTCCCTTAAAATATGCCGTCTCCCGCGTTGCAGGACCGACGCTCGGAGAGTGACTACTTACAGAAGGTGGGTCGTCACCGTCCGACGAGGGTGTGTTCAAGAGGCTAGCTGCTCTTCATGGGGCCGTGTAGTCAGACCTGCCACCGAACCCGAGATTCGATGCGTGATGGGACGCGCCAGGGACCATACCGCGGCGGGCGGGCGCAACGTCTACGATGCATATGGGCCGTTGTGCTGACAGCTCAAAGGTGCGCAATCAATGACATATTTTTGTTGTCTGGTCGAGCTGACGGTACTGAGGGGAATCTGCCCCAGCCGAGCTCCGCGGCGTAGAACGGTACAAACCAGCGGCTGTGCTGGAATGAGTAACACAATCTAGACAGGTACTTTCACATAGAATCATGCTCCTTTGTCCAAGAAACGCTTTGTAGGCACCAGACACCTGTGAGCATACCCACAAATGCTATGCTGATTGTCGAATGGTGATGAAGATGGCAGCGATCGAATTGCAGGGGTCAATGAAGAGTACGGCTGGTGTTTTCCCATACCAATATTTACCCGGGCCGCTGTCGTCAAGGTGCGTCTTGGCAAGCTGACTGCAGAATCATGCTCAGGGGACAAGCATCGTTCGGACAAAGCGTGGCTTGTCTTGGGTGCTGAAATGCGACCCATACCTACGTACCACGCCCACTCCAACTCCACACGCACAGGTGCAAGGTGGAGAGTCCGGAAGCCATCGATCCACGGGTGCCTTGATCAAGGCAGGGGAGGATGATTTCTACCCTTCTGCCACTCATGGTCGCAAGTCCCTCGTAGTCAAGAAGGTTTTCCTTCTTGTGCTTTCGACTTCGATGCGTTCTCGCTAAGCTGTAACTCGCTGTAGCCGAAAAGGAGTCAAGGGGCTAGCTTGGGCCAACAAACGCGACGCAGTCAACCGTAAGCGCGGCCACGGCCTTTACTACCATCAAATATCGAGTCTAGCAAATAGCGGGTGGCGGAAAGACACGGCCGCTCAGATGCAGAGATGCCAGCACGTGGGTGTACCTCAGCGAGATGTCTGACCCCAAACGAACGGTCGACGCCTTTCCATTTGTTCGCTCTTTCCGCTCGTACATTGAAACTGGGCAAGCATACTTCTTCCAATGATCGAGGTGCTATGCCGCTGCAGCATCGGCTCGTTTTTTAGTGCCCAGTGGTTCTGAGTATATATGCAGGCGAGGGGTGATCCGACTTGTTTTTAGCACGATCTCGTCGAAGGTATGCTGTCGGGGGGGGTACCGCGGCTGTCGATTTGCTTGCTCTTCCGTAGGTGGAAACGTTTCCTGTGTTGGTTCAGTAGTTTACGAGCGATGGTGCAGGAAATCCTCATGATCCAGGCGTGTACTCACTGAAAGCGAGAGTGGGCTGAAACCGCCAACGTTCAACAGGATTGATATGCGCGTGACATCTATTGATAGGAGGTAATTGCGGAGGTGATGGGCTGGACAGGGGGTAGAGGACAGAGGGAAGGACGTGGTAACAATGCCTGCTCTACAATGTCCAGTCCGACGTCCAGGACCCCCTGCGGGTGATTGCACATACCAATAGTAAGGTGTGAAGGGGATTAACACCCTCCCCCTATAGTCTCACCGGTAACCTGATGCTGAATGGACAGAGTAAAAGGTCTGTTAATATATCCTGCACCAACACTGCTATGGGGGAAGACGACCCCTCGAGCTGCTGGCTTGCACTAAATAATGTTTGCACTACCAAACAAACGCGTGCCCAGATGGGTATAGAGTATGTATATGTTTGTCTACTCCAATAATCTAAGCAGGGAGCCGATATATTGAGATAAGCCGAGATGCTTGATTTGTGCTTGTGGTTTGGGTGGTGCTTGCTGTTCAAAACAAATAAAATTTCATGTTTGGATTCGTTCTTGTTCATTGTGTTGTTCTAGCTTACAGAGCTTACGCACGTACATGCCAGTACGTACGATGTTTTGCGCTTTTAAATGGACTCGGTATCCCAAAACCCCAAGCAAATAGTAGCGGGCACACGCAACGAATTAATACTTCGGGTTCGAGTCGACGTGCGACCCTCGCCACACTTTGCTCAAGGGAGGACTATCAATAGATATTTCAAACATAAGCTTAATCATTTGCCGTGTTAAGACATTGTTCGCGTTTGTTTTACAGGATATACTTCGTATATGCTGAAGATGTTGCCGCTGTGGCAGGGCATCCAATGCAAAAGTCCGTTTTGAGATCGGCATCGATTTCAAAGAGATAATGACACATATCGAAGCGACAGCAGAAATCTTTGGTCGCGTATCAAATCGTACGAACCCGAAAAATGAAACACGACAAAAAACGTTGGTTTCCAAATTTTTACGCAGGCTTCGCCTGTGTAATTAAATTCCGCGAAACCTGTCCCCCCACAATCAAAATTCGCCCTGTCACACAAATACCCAATACCTCGTATCTGGTACGGGGGTCATAACCTGTTCTACCCCAACCAAATTTTATGTTTTGTACAACAGCTACGCATCTGGTACGTTTCAGTGAGTGCTCCCAAATCGCAGATAACGACAACAGTTTCCATTTGAACGGGAATATGGCTTAGTTTATATTCTTACCGACACTAGACCCATGACGAGTCTTGGACGATAAAGCACCGCACTTTACCCATTCAGACCAAGCTCGTTGACGTATTAAACCAGGTAGCTGTCTTGGGGTCTATGCTGTAAACCATGAGCGCAAGCCACTTCTACAATTTGTTTGGTGCCCTTGTCCATAATGCAAAACATATTGGAACGCCACTCTGGTAAAAGACAACTGAACTGAAGTTAAACTCGCAAACCGTGCAAAGCTGTGACGACTCCCCCCTCCCGACTTGTTTCAGACACTATAAAACCCAAACGCAGCATGTCGTTGGCGCCTACACGCCGGGAGAAGGATTCATGTCGGCGTGTGGTGTAAAACCTACGGTCAACATGCACGGAGGCACGCAAAAGACCGAGCGCTCGTTTCGTTCAAAATGTGTTCGCACGTTGCTTATATATTCTGAATAACATTTCCATATATTACAACAGAAGCGTGGGGTCGTCAAGACGTTTGCCATGCACGACTGTTCATGCCTCGAGATGACCAAAATCCTAACACGTACGCACAGGCAATCGTGTATAGTCCGTGATAAACGGAACATCGTCGTGGTTGTCCTTCTTCCCCCTAGTTTACGCGCCATCTTCTGGTTGTGCTGTGTATGGTTCGAGTTGAATCATTCGGAACAAAAATACACAAGTCACACCATACACTTAACACGGAACGTGCACTCACTATATAGACAATTTTACATATTCTCAAAACCTGCCAACTCAACGAACAATTTAAGGGCGTTATCAAATACTCTCCTGGTGGATAGCGCTACAGGTGCTGAAACTGTTACAATGGCGTGTGGAGCACAAATTAAGACGAACATGTACGCACACACCGAACAAGACGACCATACCTTACGTGGGAAGCCAGAGAGATCGTCAAGACCCGCGACATGCACGACCGTATTTACACGAACCTACATACTTCTAGACAGAACAAGACCGAGGGCTTACGTGCAGGCAATCGTTCAACGCCCGTGACAAACATAAATTCGCCCGACCTGTTTCGCTGCCTGCTTGCTGACTATAACGATTTACCAATTGTGGATTAAGGCACCCTTACGAAATATGCATTCCAAGACAAACAAGGTAGTCATTACATAGAGAAGTATGCATATACCTACATTCTCCCTCTCAATAGTACAACGACCACTTTAAGGGTATTACCAGATACAATCGTGGTGGATAATGCTACAGGTACTCAACGTGTTGTGCATAGAGAAACAAACAAATACAGTAACCCTCCACCTGGTTAGTAGATTGCCGCTCTCGGCAACCTCGACCGGACCCTTCAACTACACCATGCTTAGCGACGGGCGGGGCTAGGTCCGCCCAACTCAATGAATCACATCAAAACAACCGTGAGCGCCTGAAGAGCAACTTCAATGCGTGAATCTGGGCCCTACGACTTATGAAGTCGCCCAAAGCACTTGTGACAAGCATACCGTTGACGGTCGCTTACCATCTAGGTTTTGCCATGGTTGTCATAGAGCGCTGGAACAAAGAACAACAGTAACTTCTACAGAATTACATGGCACATATCCCCGATACACCAACCCTTATCGCCCCCGTCATACCAAACTTAAGAGGTTTACCCAAATACCAATTGAACGTCAAAGGCTGGGTTGAACGGTAGCCCCAGCAGGCATCCATCCTTGTTAGAGGTAGGCGCGTGTAGGAGTTTCCTGCCAAACACTACTATTCATGGGTCAACTGGATTGTCGAAGCGTAGGCCTTGGCGGAGAGGAGGCACTTGAAAGCGAATACCGAAGAGGTTACCGCTCTGAGATTGCTTTATCCAAGTGAGGGTTCAAACTTCTTTCTAATTTCCACATATGGCCTGTTTCACGTCATCGATCAAGCACAATACAACTGGCAAAGGACGATTTTCCACCTGCTCTCGACAACATCAGTCGTTCAACAACTGTGAATGTTCAGACGATCTCGCTGATACATGCAGCCTACCGCCGTGTTTAAAGCCCTTCTTATGGCAGAGCTAACGGCGGCGACCGCCCGACGTCTTAGCATTGGTCAGCTCCCGTGAACGCGTCCCCACTGCACCGCCTGTTGTCGATGAAGAATGACCCGTCGGGTTCCAGCCTGATCGTCTGGCCTGACATGAGACGGAACTCGTAGGGCTCGTTCTCTGGGAATGCGACGACCTCCTGCGAACGCATAGACGTGAAACGTGACACATGTTAATCAGCATGCAATTGATGCACTCGTATAGGTCTAGCCTCTCCGACAAAAAAACGTGTCCAAATGTATGCCATGGATACGGTAAACTTTCGCCTCTCTCAATCATTAGGGTTTTGGTTTTGCGAGCAACTAAGACGGTGGACAAGCCCATTATTCTCGGCAAGTGCTAACTCATACATGTAGAACGAAACCCAACACGAACAGCGTCGCAGTCGAATGCGCTCTCAATGAGAACGACTGAAGGTCGACCTGTTTACTTGCGTGCATTGCACTTGTTTTCGCGTGTATCTATTGAGAACTGTGGATGAATGTAACGTAGTTGTACTGGAGACGAGCCCATTCCAGGCGTACGTGAGCCATTGTTTACTCCCAGACAGCAGGACTGGGACCGTTATTCGTCCCACCCAACGCTGTGCAGAAGCGTCGATGTCACGACCCCATTTATACTCTACTTCAGCGTCGGTCGGAACAACTGGTTTCAAGCGACATCGAAAGCAAAGCGGTTGTGTCCCAACTGGGCATGGCCATACTCCTGACACCGTCATGAAATCGCCATCGCGAGAGGGTGTCGATACAAGAGTGTATGGTCATTAGCACCCCTCGTTCCGGTACCCCCGGTGGCCTATACTGCCACAAGCTCATTTTGCAACGTTGGTTGCTTCGTCAACAATTCCAGATAAGCAATACGCACAGCAGCGTGCTTATGACAACATCGCGGGCGAGAGTGCGAATAGCTTCATAACTCTGAACAATCCCCGCTTCTTGCAAAAGTACATATTGTTTCGCCCCGATCATGGACGAAGACACGGGTAAAGACGAGGAACTCGTTGCACAGCACCAATAATCAAAACGAAAATACCGGTAACGACGCGTGTGCGGAATGAGGCATCGCGTTCCAAGTTGGTGACTTGGCTGCATGTGCTCACCTGCTGCAGAATCCGCACAGCGGCCATCTCCCCGAGGAGCAACCCTTCTTGGCCGTCGAACCTCCAGTGAAGACCACACATCTGCCTGCAAATGTCAGCACAGCAAGAACCGGAGTAGCGACGACGCACGTATTGGTTATGTCGATCCATGACACACTACCCCACCAACGATCTCAACAAAGACATTCGGACGGATTCGATAGGTTTTTGTCACTCGCCCGTGTTTACTGTACCTGCCGAATGCGACGTTGACGGCCATTTTGTTGATTTCTCCCTCGTACGTCAGGCATTCATCGCCGGTGTAGGGCAGAAGAGTCAACCCTTCGTCGTCCGGGAAGACGGGGCTGCTGAAGCAAGAAGCACCACGCTCCAGTCCGACAAGGGCCTGTGGTATACGGTGGCGAGGTGAGACAGTTGTTCAAACATAAAAGTTGCCAAATGGGGACAACGAACGATCAATATCGCTTGGCGGGCCGTATAGTCTTGCTGGCTTCGGTTCGTGGTGCTGGGCTGGATCATGGTCCGGGTTAAGCATGAAGTCTTGTTAGCGGTATCTTGCCGGGCTGTAATTCTTACTAGACCTGTTTACAGTCGACACGATGAACAATGCAAAATGCACACGATGGCTGCCTTGGAAGAGGTCGCGAGACATCATATCGCCCCAACATAATAAGCTGACCACGCCACATGAACTACAGCCCGGGAATGTGAATGTCACGGGCTTCCGTGAAAAAGGTTGTCATGTGCTATCCTATTTCAACGAAAACAGCCAAACGTGCATGCGCGATACGATGCACAATTATCCAGTAAACCCATAGAACAAAGGTTTCAATGAATGGTAGTGGATGACGGCGACCAAAATTCTACTTCTTGTAAGCATAATACAAATGCCTATGTTATAATATCCACAGATGCCCGTAGCGAGTAGTAACCGGTGGGTTTGTGCGGAAGGTATGGGTGGCAAGCCACATAATGCATATTGCAGTATTCCGCCTTAGGGGCTACTAGCAAGGCTGAAGAGACGGAATTGCTCAACTTAAATGGTGACATGTACGCTACGGAGGAGCCGGATCTAGACCACCCGGCCACATTCACGCTTCCGTTTTTCAAGCTGGAGCTGCTATCTCCATTGACGTCTCGTGTACCGACCAAACCAAATTCAGATGGACACCCCGTTGTCCTACATCATTACGATCGTGGTCTGAGTGACATCTCCACCTCACCTTGAGCACCGTTGCGAAGGCTCCGTTCTGGACGGCGTGCCCAGAGGGGTACGATGGGTGAGTTGGCGA
>JAYJME010004313.1:0-11063 GCA_036873775.1 Costaria costata
TAAGGGAGGGGCGGGGTGAGGGGGTACAGAGATATATGAGCCCCTCAAGGCTTTGCTCTTTTCCTGCCATGACGTTTCTGAATTGGGTGCACTACGAGCTGGTTCAAGCATATAACCCCAAATTTCGTCCGCCATGAGCATTGGTCTCAGAGGACAGATAAATTAAATATTCTGTAGGATCTAGCTCGTGTTGCCGGTTGGGAGCCGGAAAATCTGCATGGTCTAGGACATGTTCCCTGGGTTGGATCCGTACTGTAGAGATCTCTGCTGTGCAAATCCTGCACAACATCTCATAACGGCAGGACAGGACACAGACGATCTAGATCATAGATGATCTGCAGGTAGATCATGATCTGTCCAATGTGTGATAGATTGGGGCCAAGGAACTTTTATCTCTCAATCTCTTCCAACAGATGATATGAATAGAGTAGGAAGCTATTGTAGGTATAGTAGTCGAAGATAACGACGTCGGGGTTTCTTGTTTCTTGCCTGCTGTTATTTCTTATTTCGTATTTCTAGTTTCGCTGATTGTTATTAGCTTCTAATTTCCGGCCTCTACGAGTGCACGTACGTATAATACGTACTGTACCAGGTATAATATGATGATACTACAGTATTAATAGTAGGTACGCAGCTTTCTTCCCTTGTTGAGATACGTGTGTACCACTCTAGACGGAAATATAAGGACAGTTTAGGTATAAATATGATACACAAGCGGTCCTTACTCTATTTTGCCTTGGAAGCGACGCGTGGGTCCAGGTTCGGAATTTCTGAACATATGCTGTTACGGGGGGTCATAGTAAATATAGGACCAAATATTGTTATAAATAGGAAAAAAGGGAAATGTATAGGTGTTGGAGTCTACAGTACTTGGTAGGTTCTATTGTGTCCACAGTAGGTCCTATTAACTATGGACCAAATATTGTTAGCAAAAATAGGGATATGTATAGGTTTTGGTGTCTAGAGTGGGTCCTATTGTGTCTACAGTAGGTCCAATTGTGTCTACAGTAGGTCCTATCTATAGTAGGTCCTATTAACTATGGTCCCCCGTAATAGCTATGCACCGCACCGCACTGCCGCTGTACACTACTGATGTGCATTACTCCAATGCATTTCTACAGTAGATACCACTTAGTAGGTCGCAGCAGCAGCACAGCAGGAGCAGCAAAGTATACCAGGGCACCAGGCACTTACTGTTGTACGAATGATATGTGCAGAACAGCAGTACGTACTGTTTGTGAGTGTTGTGCTGGCTCTTCTGACATGTTGACATGTTTCTACAGTAGCTTGCTGTGCATCGTCGGAGTGAGTGCGACTGTAGCTGTGAAGTTCAGGGTGGCGGAGCATACGCTGCTGTTCCAAGGTATTATTATCACCCACCTTGATGAGAAGGAGGCCCTTGGGACTCGACAGGTGGCACCTTGCGACTTGCGAGATGGCTCGATGGCTCATGTTCCCTTTGAAAAAAATGTTCAATACCTTGCGCGGCGTTTTTACGAGTGTATCAACAACAGTATCACATCCCCTTGTCGATTTTAAATCTGCTTGTAGCCGGAAACGGTATTCTGCTAGGGACCGCACTGCGTTACAGGTGACCACAGCCCTAGAGCTACTCACAGCACGACATCCCACATTAGTACTCGCAAAACGTGCCACCCTTGCACTCTCTGGTGACATCGGCGACCGATCGCCCACCGAAAGCAAGTACCTGGTATACCCCACCTGGTACATCGTAAAATCGCACCAGAAAATCCAAATGCGGCGAGATCAAGATCGCGAAACGGTGAAACCGACGGTTTTGCTTTTGCTCCTTGGCAAGCCCGATCAACAATCAACCCCGAATACCACAACGCTCGTGCCTCGAAGCACACGTTCATCTAGCCCCTGCCTAGAACAGTGCTGCTTTTTTCGCCAAAACCACCACCGCAAGCAACGCGATCACCCACGAGAACCCATCCTACAGAAAGGAAATACCGACACCACCAGCCGCCATCGCGCCCGCCTCTGTTTGCAGCCAAACCCTGATTCTGGTCTGGTCTGAGATATCTACGACGACAAACTCTTCCAAGCTACACTATTACGTGAAGATACAGGTGTCGGTGCGAGGCAGCAGCCGGACAACCTCCTCCCCTCTGTCCACGCGTCCTGCGTTGACACCGGTGTGTGTGGTGGGAAGTTTCGCGACGGCGGGGAAGCTGTCCGAGCTGCGATATCCCGTTGTACCATTCTAACTCCAACAAAGCTAGGCTGGGATACATCGTCTACTCCTCCTTCGCTTAGATCCAGACAAAGATCTACCTGGCCAATCCAACTACGAGGGAGTGAAACGGCAATATGTTTGACTTCGTGGCAAGCTTGGCGGCCGGACTGGTTGGGGTTACGGTGAGAAAGTATCCCTGCCAGGCTTGGTGCACCTGTTGTACCGCCCACCGTCAATCGTGCCCTGGTTAATCCGCGCGATTCTACAGCTGTACGACATGCATACGCCGCCTGGTACTAAGCAGGCTTCAAGACAAAACGTGGGGGGGCCATTACGTTTCGTGAAAGGACACATGCATGTATGATACGATTATCCTGACGTTGTCATCAGTGTTGGAGATCGTCTCTGAAAGCGATGGCGATCGATTATTTGAAAAGGTCGACAGAAAAAAGTGGATCTCGATCTTTTTGACGATCTACGGAACAATGACGATCTCGACGTCCGACCTCGACCTCGATTCCCGCGAAATGCAACCCTGCACGAGCTGGTTCAAGCTTGTCGCCCCAAATTTTGTCAGACACGAATGTCGCTTGCAATAGCAACTCGAATGTCACATACTGTAGTTGGTATCAGACTGACCGCCATGAATAGTGGAAGAGGGTGACATAATATCCACTTTTTTTTACGGGCGCTAGCGCCGAAAATGTGTCCCGACCAGTCAAAGAGGTCAATAAGAGTCAGGCGTTTCTTTAGGGAGATTTTTTCCCCTGCTTGTTTTCTGGACGGGCTTCTTCCAGATGCTGCTGCAAGTACAAAAATCGCGCAAATATTAGAAGAACTGACTGTATAGGACCAGTGTTAAGTCATATGTAACGCCCAAAAACCGATTCTCCCCTGAAACCAAGTAATTGCAGGCGAAGCCGCAAGTTTTGCACGTGTACCGCACAAACGTCCAAATGTCCACGTCGTTTTTGAGAGATATACACCGAATGTTTGCACACGTGTTAAATGAGGCCCTGCCGAGCCCTTAACGAATAATTTTTTTGTTTGTGTTTGTCTTGTTCGCCCGAAAATAGGGATCCATTAAGACCAAAATTGCAAAACAAAAAAGCCCCGAAATATCTGGCGAAAATAAATAAATAAAAAGCCCACTCGTTGAAGGTTCGGCAGGGGCACAATAAATACGTGCACAAATTTCCAGGGTCTATCTCTCAGAAACGGCGGGGACATTGGATTCTGCTGAAGGAATTTGAGGTGACAAGCTTGAACCCGCCTGCAACTCGTTTGATTTTTTATTCCGGTATATGTCGACAGTCGGCAATGTGCCATGATCGGTGCTGGATATCGAGAAAACAGAAGGATTTCGGTACGATTTCTGTAGTACCGAACACGCTCGATAGCGATAACGATGATCGAGTCGAAACCCGAAAATGCCGATAAACAATAACGAGATTTTACGTATTTGCAATATTTTTGAATGAAATGTGTATTGCTAGGGCGTTATTTGTCCCGGGCAAGCGAAAGTATCGATCGCTATCTCCATTAAAAGGTTGGCAAAATTAAACACGATTTTCATCTCGGGGAAAAATCCCCAAAACCGCGATTTATAATCGATAAGTCGATCTCGATCTCCAACACAGCCAGGTTGCAATAATTCGAGTAAACGGCATTGATATCCGAAGCGGTATGCTGCCGAAAAGGGACCACAAGAAAGCAACAAATCACGCACGAGTTGTAGGTAACGTTCAGCTTTTTCCCATAGTCTGTTTTAGGCAGCATGCCACCTACTTGTAGTGGATGGATTAGGTTCCCGTTCTAAACCCTGCATTGGTAGCACCAAAACTTTATCCCCGCCGGCAGCAATGCAAGGCATGCTATACAGCTACGCTGGCACATTGTGACAGCCTACGTACACACATCTACAGTACGAGCAATGTTACATTTAAGACTGATATAAAGTATAGCAATAGCCGCGCGCCTGCAATTAATCCAAGGGCTGATACAGTTTTCCGTGCGGCACCTCCGATGTGTGCCTGTAGCTCGAGTCGCAGCCCGTGGGTTTGTCATGTAATTTCCGTCAGTTGCAAACAATCATACAGTAAGTTGGTAGTGCTGCCTGCCCATTGTCGGAGATAGCAACCAAAAACAAAACAAAACAGGAATACCGTACTAATTTATAATACAAATGTTTTGGTGACTGCCCGTTGAGCCAAACCGACAACCCAGAGCGGTTGCCGCCCGTTTCATCTCATCGTGCCCTGTTGGTCCATTCATTGCGTTCGCCCACCGTCCGCTGTACTGGGGTATTGCGCCTTTGTGTTCTCCGCAGACAAACACGGCATTGTTCGCGCTTGAATTTGCGAAGGAGGGGACGCGCCTGTTGTTGACAGGCCTGGAGGTAGCGACGGTGACGATGGCCGTGTCCACGGTAAGCTGCCCCATACTATACTGTAGTACCAGTATACCGGTACTAAAGTAGTACAGTACAGGTTTTCTTCGGGCATAACTTTCTTCGTTTATCACGCTACTGTAATATTACTGCTTGCTGGGGTTTTAGCTTGGATGTTTTCCTACCTAACCATTGGGTACCTACGCTTTGTCAGGCTTGTGTACCTACCCGTATACGGCAACCGGCCTACTGTACCTACCTACCTCCTGTATATTTTGTTAGACCGACTTACAGGTAGAGTAGTGATCACGTGCTATACACTCTCAATGAGCTGTCGTGGGCAGTGAGGCCAACAATAACAACACCAACAGTCCACGATGCGAACATAATATACTCAATACCTCGCCACGCTCAAAGGAAACGTCCCCAAACAAAACAACAGCTATCAACTTATCACCACACACAAGGGGTATCTGCCTGGCCTATTAGTATAGCGACATTTCATAAGCCTTGCAACCCCCAGACCACACTGGCAAAACGCGGAGCACCTGTCCCAATGGATTGCTAACATCGCAGCTTACTGTTGAATTAGCATCTGCGCTCAAGCTACCTGTTCGTTTTCCCTCACACGACAACCCCGCTTCAACCTCCCATTTCCGATGTCAAAACATGTATCTGGGTCGTTTTAGGCCAAAGTCGCTAGTACGTGGGACGCTTTCTGGCAAGCACCCACCAAGGAAGCCTCCTCGAGAGTGAACGTGCCCAGCAATGGCAGTCTTACCCGTGCTGGTCGCGGCGGGGACAGCAGGGTCCAGGATTTCTTGGATGTCTACGGTGATAACATCGGCACCCTCGACGATGACGATGACAGCGACAGTGAGGACAGCAGCGACGGAGACATCGAATGGTTCCGGTAAGATGGTTCAGGTCCTACTTCTGACGCCTTCCTCCGCGATAATTCCGATGCTTGATTTGTATCTAAAACGGGCGGTCGTGCCGTCTGTCGCCCCATCTTAGTGTCCTGCGCAGCCGGCAGATCAATATCGAGACGACATTGACTCTCCTTATCAACCCCTATTTATTCCTGGAATGCGAAACCTCTCCACACAGTTTACAGCGGCGGGGTAAGATAGGCTTATAATTTTGGCCAATAATCATTACGTGTGAGAGCAGAAACAAAACGTTGTCTGTGTATTTATGTGCGATTGAAAACTAAAGAGCCAAACTCCGTGACACAAAACGCGTCCCACCAACAGTTCGCCCATTCTTACGTTTATTTTTATTACCGCTGTCGTCTTGAAGGGAGGAGGACAGCGTCTGGGTAATAACCGCACTCGTGTGATGAAGCTGAGGAACATCAAATCTCACTTCCTCGACAAGTCCAGCGCCGCCCGGATCCCCTGCATAGTCCAACGCCGCCGGGACGTTCACGAACGCGACACGACGAACGCCTTCTTCGCCTGAACTCCCGCCTATACCCTCATCGCCTGCATCCCCGCGTCTGCTTGCGTGTGGTGTGTGGGTTAGGGATGCGGATATATAAAGTGTTGTTGTTCTCTGCCGCACGATAGTAGACTGCGTTATTGTTTGCGAAATAGCCGATTCAATTAGCGGAGTCTTGCGTGTTAGAAAGGAGTTTTACGAGCCCCCCCCCCCCTCCCTCCAAACGCCATACGGATATACGGGTGGTCGCTTGAGAGCGCATATTATCCTCCATGTCGGTTGCTGGCGTTTGTGGATATGAGGGACACGAAGTATATGTGTCCCCCATGACAAGACTCATGTATTGTTGTTGTTTGGAATTATCTGGCTAGGTGTGCATCGGGCGGGGGCGTTCCGTCGCGTTCCGGTTAATGAAGTGTGTGCAGAGTATAACGCTGCCTTCGCAATGCCTCTTGCATTCCAAGTCGAACATCGAGGTGATCCATTCGACAGTAGCTGTAGGCTGCGTATATATTGGGGCGGTTCGAATGTCGTTGAGGGGGCAGGGCATCAACGCCTACCAATACCAGCTTCATATATTTACAGAGATGACCCTTGTGCTGAGTTGCTTCGTGTGCTTGGTGTGCACTGTTGTCCGGTCGGCGCGATTTTACCTTGGGCATTAGCTCGTTCGCCACAGTTTTGTTTCTCGTGTTTTGTACATGCTGTATAGTAGAACGAGGTACATAAGGTAAAGCTGTACTTTTGTTAGCTTGGTGGGTGACTGCCTCGCGTCAAGGAGGGCGTGTATGACTTGTGTGCACCGCTCGTTGCCCAGTCCGGCAGCACCGTTGGGTGCATATACGCACGAAGTATATGCTGGGGTGTATTGGTGCTCGCAGTAGGTGGAAGCTGTGATATATTTTGTAATTGTTCCTGGACTCGGATATTTGATACATACGAGGTAAAATGATATTTGTCTACTTTATTTTACTGTTAATACATTTGTTCATCTCTCTTCTCCGCGGATCGCTATTGAAACAGAAGCAGTTCTGCATCCATGGCATACAAACAGTCGGTACGGCGTGACCTGCATGCACTGCTGTCAAATGGAAAGATAGCCGGTTTACATGAGTTTGTTGCATGCATACTTCGATGTATGCATCCTATATTCCCTGTCGCTTTCGTACAGTATACCTGCTTGTGCGCTGCGCTCAAACCATCGAAATGGTGTGTCAGCCTCGCGACGTTTTCAGACAACGTACATTCAGTTTCGAGACCACCCACGCCATCTAAGAGAAGACGGGAGTGTCCATGAGGATTACGTTCATCCTCGCTAGGTCGACTCTGGCTACCGACAACTGAGCGAATTGCGACTTCCCCTTCACAAAACCTACAGTCCATTTCGTTCAGTGCACAGCAGGCGTTTTCTTAGAGGGGTACTCGACGTATGATACCCTGTTTCCAGAAACGAAGCACAAGCACGACTACAATATATAAAGTCTAACTCGGCGGAGGTCCGATCAAGTTCTGCGACCTCGACCAGTGTGGAGTGAAGGTGCGCGAACGGTTGTATCTTCGGCCTAGTGTTTTACAAAATGTACAATGTGTGAAGCATGTTGAAACTCCTGAGCGCTGTACTACAGCATCGACGTCTAGGCGGGCAATTGTTCTAGATGAAACCATCCTTTTCACGGCGCCACCTTTGCAAGGGAATATGTCACGCCACTGGGGTAGGACAGGTATATATACCCCCCCCCCCGCTTCTTGTGACCCATTGTACTACAGTATATCGCTTTGCAACAGGAGCTTGTGCGAGGCTCGTACATATCAGAAAACTACCAGACCCTTGTTCATACGGCCACAAGCCTTCTGTAAACGAGCTGGTTGGATATGAAAAAACGTCCCCGAGCCCCCCTTAGGAGGAGGCTTGAACAAGCGACGAAAAGACCAGGCCCTTGTGCAATGACCCCAACCCCCATATAACAAATCGGGGGCAGTAGTAGTGCTAGTGCATTTTTCAATGGAATTGTCATCATGTTCTGGTACGACCTTGGAAGGCCGGTACTTACCTCAGAAATAGGTGATTGGTCCGTTTTGGTATTGTTTGCATGGCGTTTTGTATTTGGGATAAACCTGAAATGAGACGGGCGAGAGCCCGACACCAGCAGATGTCACCACCAAGGTTCTGTGGAATGATAAAGCTGTTTCTCTACCACGTCTGAAGCTCGGAAGAAAGTGAGTAACACCAAGGACTAGCTTAATAGGTAGACCTGCAAGGGCATGCCCCTTGTTTCCACGCCAGCACCATACAATCAGCAGTTCCAAACGCTCGTCCTCGTCCTCGAACTCGTACTAAAAAATGCCTGCTTGCGGCGTTCTCTATTACACACAAATAATGCATGCTACGGTAGAGGGGTGTTGCTCCATGTTTTTTTTTTCGAGGCTAGCTTCACATATTGAGGAGTCCCATATAATATAACCCATTAGGTTTTACAAAAACACGTAGTACGCGCGATCGAAGTATCCTACGCAGCTTGCAAAGTTGAGTTTAGGCGAAATCCTCGATCTCACAGCTGACGTTTTTTTCTTTTTATAAATAATATTATACGACACCCAAAACACTAGATTTTGAGTAAAAAAATGAAGTTCGTACGGCATATATACAGTAGCTCGATGAACAATCTCCTGGATGCTTGGAAAAAAAACACGAATCAAGGATCTACTACAGTACGTAGTATTGGGTACGTACGTAGTTTGTTACAATGGTTGAGGAGCCGGGTCAGTCAGAAACATTTCGGCCAGAAAGCGATACCCCTCTACAGGCTGGTTCAAGTTAAACGACGGAAATTTATTCCCCGGCAAAAGTTTACATGGTTTTTTTCGAGTTAGGCCGTGAAATTTTGCACACGTCTTCTATAAACCATTACGAAGACCTCACCCATCGTTTTTTTTTTTCCGCCGAATTTTCGTTCTTTTAAGGGTTTTTTGAAAATTTGGACCACCTGAACCCAAACATGTTCGGCGAAAAAATAAATTAAAAAAACCCGTGGGTCAGGCCTCGGGAAGGACATAAATAACACATATGAAAAATTTCACGGTCTTCCTCGAAAAAACCACGCACACTTTTGGACTTCAGTACGTAGAAGTGTGTAAGTTACGATATTAACTCAAAATGACTTGATTTTAGTGTGGAATCGTGTTTTTTCGTAATTTTTACGTAATGCTTAACATGCGCAGGTCGGACCTTCGAGTTTTTGCGCGAAAATTTGTACGGACATGCCTTGGAGTATCAGACAAAAAAAAAATCTTCCCGCGGAAACGCCTGACCATTCTTGACCGTTTTGAAGGCCTGTGGTTGGCCGGGACATCTTTCCGCCGCTAGCGCCAGCACTAGGTCCTTTAAAAAAAAAAGTGGCCCTGTCACGGTCTTCCGCTGTCCATGGGGGTTAGTATGGTACCAAATATGCATCATTCTCGAGTAGATATTGCACGCGGCAATAGTGAGGGAGAGAATTTCCGTCGTTTAACTTGAACCAGCTCGTACCCCTATCCTAGCACGTCCTGAAAGGCGAACCTGTGGATACCAGGTAGGTCCCCTTTCACCCTAGACAGTAACGCCTCGTTACACACTAGTAACTTCAAGGTCACCAGAGGTCCCCCTCCCTCACTTCGTTCCGTGTGTAGACCCGAGGTGCCCGACGACCCCCACCTCGGTGTGTCCTCCACAACCATCATCACTGATGAGTCGTTCTACGATAGACCCCCTAACCTTTCTTTAACGAAATCGCCGCCTTTGAAACCAGCTCTCGGTCATACGTACCTCCTGCAATACGGTGCCTCTGGCCACCCCGAAGTAATCGTTCTATAGTCCTTCGCAAACGAAAGGAAGTATCGGAAGATATGTGTTTCCTGGCATCATTCCTCGTGTCGAGCAGCCATGAAACGTTTGTTAAAGAAAATCGCTGGTTTTTGGGGGGGGGGCTATTGTAGAAGCAGTGATCACACAAGAAGAGTAGATAACCTGCCAGGGGGGGTACCGCCTCACGTTGGCGTCGTCGGCGACGACCTCCACCTCGGTGTGTCCTCCACAGCCACCATCATCACACAATAGTTAGAGAACCTGCCAAGGGGGTATAATACCGCCTCACGTTGGCGTCGTCGGCAGCAGAAAATACCGAAAAATCATCACTTCTCATTATATCCAAGTCCCGTTCACGCTCCCCCCCGCATGGGCCTACACTAGCTTAACCCTTTTGTCCACCCCCAAAAAATTATTTCACACTATTCTCAAGTGGTTTTGTCCCCAAAAACCGTTTCCGGCTCTATGGGGGTGAATGCGAAATTTCCTGTATCTCTTAGAGACCCTTTCGGGCTTCAGAGGGAGCCAGGCAGTTACACTACAGCATTGGCCAAACGAAGGAGCCTGACACTACTACTGGGGTTCTGGATGTGTCCCAAGCGCCGGTGTAAGGGGGGGTCGTAGCTTACCACTTATATACGAGCATACGGTTTGACGCACCCTGTAACGCTCACTCTCGTTGTGTCAGGCACGGAGGGGACAGCCACCCGAGGAGAACGGTGATACTTGTAGTGCTTGCAGCCTCTTCCTAGACGTGTGACAACGTAGATCACGCTCACTCGTCGTTGTTTTTGTCGCTATCCTTGGGTCCGTCCCATAATGTTTAATTGACCATTGAAGTACGCAGTTAAAACAACACTCACACTTGCCAAAACCACGAGAGAAACGAAAAAAAAAAAAAAACGGAACCAAAACTGTCGGCATTAATCATTTAGGGAAGTACGCGGCTCCAACAAACCTCCACTCTTCAGTCCCAAAAAAACTAAAAAAAAAACGTTCGAAACAAATCGCGCGACCGACGTATATGACGCAGCCCCGAAGTTGAATATCGACGAAGCGGGAGAACTAAATCACAGCCGACGTATAAAATGCTGATATTATCTAGTACCCGAAGCTGTATAAAAAACCCTGTCTGGGAGGCCGCTGAGGGGGGGGGGGGGGGGGGTGTACTCATATCATGCACGGCCGTA
>JAYJME010004314.1:0-11062 GCA_036873775.1 Costaria costata
ACCAACCCCACGAAGGGGTCGGGCCGCCGGCAGACCAGGAGGGATGCCATGGCGAGAGAGATGATGCCAGCAATGAGCGTGCAGGTGGTAGACAATGCTTCGAACTTGGTAAGACTGATGGTCCATAGCGCCTAGGATAAGATACGAGCAGAACAGGAGCCACATATCGTGAGGTGGTAAGTACATGATACTGATAGCACCTGTAGGTGAACAGTACCCGTATCCTTCGGCTATGCAGAACGACTAACAGTCTCCAACATATATGCACGTGCATTCGGAGGTGGAGGATCCCAGAGATGATGTTGTGGTGGCGACGTCATTTTCAGGGAGCGACTATTGCTGTACAGCAGTAGTAGCTAATGCCCCGCGGTGTAGCATAACCGTAGGTAGGGAGTAGCAGCAGCTCATGTCCATGGTGGAAGCACAACCTAGGACACCCCCACCGTATACATCGGCCAGGGGGATTTACAGCAGCAGCTAAAAGCCCTATAGCAGAAGTACAGCCGTAGGCACCCCCGCTGTGTGTTGCCAGCGGGGGACTTCAAGTCGTATGATATTTTTTTGCCGTACGCACTCATCTGCAGTGGTTGTGGAGGCAGCAGATATGGCGTTATCGCTCAGCGAGGGTACATGTCTGATTGTGAGTTCCGCGAGAAGTCGCACGGCCGCCGACCGTGCGCACCCTACCGGGGGGTTAGTTAGGCGAGACAAAGTCGCGCGGCATAATGGCCGCGTGCGTTCGGTTGCTGTAAAGGATAGCGGTGGCAGGAAACGGGCGTGGGGGCAAGAGGCCTCATCTAATCCAATACTTACATTAAATGATAAGCGAAGGAGCAAAATAATACTACAGTAATATCGGAGAGCGAATTAAACGGAATCATATATGTTTCCATGATTTGAGATCCGATATTAAAACAAGCATGACATCGCCCCTCTGAAGCATTGTTTTCGTCACCGGACCAAAAGCGAGAAAGATTGAGGTGGCGATAGATAATCTGACCATCCCTCCCTCCCAGCTTAGCAAAGTAGGGTATTCATTTACAACCTTTGCGAATCGGGCTCTACGGTACCGCACTAAGCCCGAGCTTAGTGCGGACGTTTATCCCGGGCGAGGACCTCTTGCTTGCGGCAGAAGGCCTCATCTATTCCAATACTTACATTTAATGATAAGCGGAGGAGTAGAACAATACTGCAGGGTAATCGTGGGCTGTCTGAAGCAGTACCAAATAACGATGGCGTTTCGTCCGGGCAAATAGGTCGAGCGGCATGGCCGCACGCACTCTATGAGAAGCAGCAGCAACAGCAGCAGCGGAAGAAGTCATGGAGCGAGCAGATCTGAATATTACGTCAGCCAGAAGCTGTATGTAAGGTCCGGCAACATCGCGGGGCGGGGGATGCAGATCTGGTCATCATTGGTGGGATCACGTAGGAATGAATGATTCATTTATTTTTACGCAGAATTTACCTGTCGATCGAAATGTTGTTTTGGTCGAATGTAACGTTTATTTAGTTGCGACCAGGGTGGAGACCCGTAGATAATAGACGATGTATCATCTGAGATTCGTTCCGGATGGTATACGTGACCTTTTTCGCCTGGTAGCTTTGAAACGCATTTTCAACTTCGAAGCAAACAGTCTTTGTAAACCCAAGAAACTTATGGTGTTTTTTTGGTGTAGACAGGACCAGAAGGGGCCTGGTAGTAAATGAAATAGGAGTTCTTAGCGGTTTGGAGAAAAAAGGGTGCGCAGGTGCACCATCGAGAGGTGCACTGATGGTATTGGCGGTAGCTACCGATTTTATGGAATTTCGCGGGTATCTTATAGTTTTGACAGTAGTCTACTGGTTGCAAAATAAAGAAGGGTGAGCATATTCCTGGTTGATTGGTTGTTCTACAAACAGTATCCTTTTGCGGATACTTGTTCGCAAGGGAGAGAAGTGAAACACAAAATATTCTGCGAATGATTGAATAGTTTTCTCGTTTTCGTAACTGGGAGGGCTGAGACTCTTCGTGTTGACAGTGGCAGCATTTTATTGTTTCTTTATTCGACTATTTGGAGCTACCGGGTAGCGACTATTATTTCGGATATGTTGTAGCGTCGGATAAATTCTATGTTTGCGGAAAATATCATATGCTATCTCGCTTTGCCGTTACGACCCGAGAATCCATGACGGGAGTACGGGGCAAAAGGAGACTTTTGTCCGGGGGAACAGGGTTCCTCGCGATCTCTAGCATTGTACCTTTCGCCTTAGTTTTTTTTATCATTTTGGCGCGGCTGTTGTAAGCTCGTCTACAATTGCAATATACAAAGTGGGAGTATGGAAGAGGGTTTCGCTCGTGAGTATGAGTTTCCTCTTTATTTTATTTTTTGGTTTAGGCAATGGAATTGAGACCATTGTTGCTTCATCACTGTCATTGTGAAAAATCCGGGAGGTTTTTGATTTGGGATTTTCAGCATGACAGTTACGTATCAGTTTCGTGCCGGTTCGTGCTATTGGCCTATTATGGGATACCTAGTACTTGACTGGCATTCTTGATGGTAGACTGTGAGCTCTTACGTACGTGCTCCCTCCACGACTTGCCTCTGCCCTGTTGGGAGACTAATACAATGACTTGAAACCTATCCTGCTTTGAGCCAACGGAGACTAGCGTGAATGGGTTCCTAATGCGGCTGGAAGCTTGCCGCGTGATTTGTCATCTTCATCTTTCATACTACAGGGTTTCCACGTAAAACAAAGCCCAACAATTTAGACCAGACCTTTCATGCAGTAGTTTTTTTTGTTTTTCCGCAGATTTTGGGAGATTTAGGGTTTTTTTTCGTGGTATTGTTTCCAAAAAAAGAGAAACAAAATCTCTATTTATTTGTCTGGTCATAACTTTTTAGACCAGGCACGAGTAGCCCGCTGTTGTTGCAGCCGGAAAGCGGCATAGACCCACAAAACACAGAAGAAGCAACCAGCACTGACGAGAGGAGCCACAGCAGCAGCACAGAGCATCTTGAGCAGGAAGCGCGGAGCACAACTCAGGCCATCGAGCAGCAAGCGCCGAGCACAAGCAGAGCAGCATTCGGAACACTCGGCGAAAGCCGGTACTCAACAGCACCTCATCTTTGCGGTTACTACGGCGTTGCTCTTGACCGCAAGTCGTGCTTCGTGCGTACCCTCGCGGGTTGTACACGGGGGCATATAGTGTGGTACTGCTGCTGTAGCAACGCTGTCTTGAGAAGTCATGGCGTTGGCAAGCGGGAGGGTCGACCCCTATACCCCAAGCAGTGCAAGGCATTCGTCTCGCACCAGGATGCCTCCGAGCAGTGACGAATGCTAGGGTTACGGGGCGCCGCAGCAACAGGGAGGGGGCGGTGGGCGGGTCGGTGCAGCCGAGAAAAGGTGCCTCGACGAAAGTTAAGGTTTCCTCACAAGCCAGCAAGCCTCAATTTACAAGGTGCGAGCGGAGCCGGACGCCCCCGGGACGTTCGCGGAGGAGGGGGAGAAGGAGGACGCAGGCGATGGCGGGGACGGCGAGATTGCTGGGGATGGGGCTATGGAGGAAGCTTCATTGTCAGATGATGCTTTGGCGTTGTTCTCATAGCTCACAGCAGTACGAGACATGTCTCGCTTAAATTCTATATTTTTTTGGCACCTGTCTTTCAGCCAGGTACACAGTCGTGGTCCCTGCTTTTTAGTGTGTGTGGTGCCAACATCACTGAATTTTCAAGGTTTTGTTTTTTAATTTTTCATGGACAATTTGGATTTCGATTTCATTGACACTGTCTGAATGAAAAAAAAGACCAGGTACACATTTCAGACAACATTATTAGAGGGAGTCCGAATTTATTATGGTATTTTTTATGTGGAAACCCTATAGTGTAAGCTCAACCCGATGAACCATCCCATGGCCTAGGTACACAACGAACTGTATTGCAAAACAAGCATGGAAAAATCCCGACGATTTTGGGTTAAGGACCTCCGTCGTTCATGAAGTATGTTAGCCAAAAAGCGCTACCTCTATCGTAGCCCGCGTCTGTTATCCTGTAGATGATGTGTTTTGTCGTATTCGGGGAATCGCTTGGTTTATCGATGGTGCGCGGGCTGCGGGGTGCCATTATCATTGTTGTTGTTACGTTCGTTGATGCCCATACTATCTTAGCCATACGCACCGGGGCATCACGTGGACAGACTAACCAAGGCCTTCACCACGGAGCTCCACGATACGCAAGCCTTCATCCCGTAACGTCAATCAAGGGTTTCCACGAATAGTTGTGTTTTTTCCTGGATCGCGGTTCCTACATATCCATCCCCTGTCCCATCATTACAGTCCCTGTACTCGCGATCACAGCGACTGCCTGCCCCGAGACGGGGTGAGGGCTTGAGGAAACGTTCAACTTGTGAAGTTCTGAGTCCCACCGAGTTGCTTTTCTGCGAGGGCATCTGTGTACGCCTCCCGAAAACCCCGCAAGTTTTATGTTGTTGTGGTAACATATTTCTGCTTGCTGTAGCTCGAACCCAGTCGAAACCGCTCGCCAGTGTGTACACCGCCGGAACGACGGGAGTAATCCCCCAGGGCGAGTAGCCATGGTGCTTGGGCCGTCCATAGGTAGTTGCGGTTGACGTGGTAGACAGCGCACATGCCGTAAAAACATTATCAGAATATAACTTTATCAGAAATGTCGGGTTTCCCCGTACGGAAGTTTGTAAAAGTGCGTAAAAAATGTTTTTCATAAACTATAAAAATGATGAAAATAATGGCATGACAAGCGGAGAAAAAGGGCTTGACCGTTCAGTCATCCATTCGTGAAGAATGTTCTAAATATCACCACTTACCGACTTCTTATTGTCCTCAGACCGCCGGATATTTTCAGGTCAGATGACCCGACTGAACGCTACCATCTATACAAACAGGGGAGCTGTTGCTGCTGCTCGACACACTCCGTGCGCCAAACGCACCTCCCCTGGCTAAGGCATGCCGGCCGCCGCCGTTTCCTTCCATTTGGCCGCAGCTAGGTGGTTTTCGGTTCCTAGCCGAACGCCTCGCTGACGGCGGTTGATCAGCATGGCCCACCCCGTTTGCACCCCGAAGCAACATGGTGATTGCTGGAAGGCTTGTTGGTATTGCAGGCTGGCTTGGAGCTTGGGTACGAACGTCTCTTTGTATCCGACAGAAAAATCACCGTGACAACAGGGCCAAATCGTAGTATCTCGTAGTTTAGTCTGCCGCTGAAGCGGTAGCGGAGCAATTGCTCTTTGTGGTAGAGTGTTGATAGCTCTGAGAGAGCCAGATAACATATATAGGCGGCTATGGTCTGTTGTAGCTAATCGCAGTATTGGGGTACTAGCAGTTCCGTTTGTGCCTGGCATATGTTTTATAGGCACATTAACTCTCACGAGACTCGGAGGAAATGTGGGATTTTCAAAGACTATAACACGGGCGAGCATCGAGAGTCCAAAGTTCGTCGAGACGCCCGTTGATACGACTTCTATTTCGTTCGGGGAAGATCAAACAAACAAATACGAGTTCACTTTTTATCGATCGGTTGGACTGATGCAGCGTGCCGTCGTTCCATTCCCCACGTACGTTCGTCCGCACATGATATGCCACGAAATGCTCCAACTTGTGCGCAAATATTGTTTGAACCTCTCTATCCAACGACGAAAGATCATGCCCACCTTCCCCCGGTCGCCATCAGGAGCACACCGTCGATGTGTCGTTTTACGACATTATGTCCTCTTGGTGGGCCCTTGCACCTCAAGCGTTTTTTGTCCTCTTGTCAGGAGTATAGGAACCCTCTATTGGTGTCTTATGAATCGCACAATACGAACAGTAGTAGAGGACTCTCTCAGCGTATGGCAGCAACATCATGATCAACAAACAAACCGTACACATTTACCTGGTATATAAAAGCTACTGATGTAAAGCAGCATCTCGACCGGAATCGGTTACATCATCATGCGGCACTGTGGGGTAGGTTGTGCAAGTTGGACGTCTAGAAAGTCTGCCATGTCCAAAGTCCACACGGGTCTTGTTTAATAGTCGAACCGTTCCAGACATTGCCTGGAACCAATTATATCACCTTCTCGTGAACCCTGCCCGTAGAAGAATTGTCTGATGATACTTGAACCTTATGCAACACTGCCATCTTAGGGTATCACAACATCACATCAAACGGCAAGCAGCGTCGCAACTCGCAGCAACATCAGGAACAGCACTACATGTGATACTTGTTTAGCAGTTTGGGTCGTGTTTGGGAATGACGTAGCTCTAAAGGTGAACTAACGACTGCCGACCTTGTACTTACCGGGGGTACATATGTCTGTATATTTGCGAGTCACGAAAATGGCGTTTCGTCGGAAAATGCAACTTTGTTTTGCCAAACGTTGACGTGTCTGGCTGGTCTAGACTGGGTAGTTGATTGCGTGATTAATTGTCCTTCGTTCCCTGCACTTGACATCGGCGAGCGCGTGGGAGGGGGGTCTCTGTCGGCGCCAAGCTGGGCTCACCCTCAAGGAGTGATACCTTCCTGTCACTGACTCCTACACTCGTACCAAGTATATGTGTATACTTCGTATAGGCTGGGTTCGTCGTATAGTTGGGTAGGTGGCAGCGGGGCAGACAAAAAACATGCTTGGCGGGCGGAAATCGTATTCCGGGATACCTACGGCCGCGTCTGGATGAGGTGTGTCCGGGGGCAAACCGGCGCGGTTTGTTGAAGCTGGCTTGACGTGCAGCGCCGTTGACCTGGGTGGACTAGCGATAGGTGCTGAGTCGAAATGTGTGTACTGCGTCTGGATCTGGCCTTCGAAGAGCAGGTATCATCAATACATATCTACTGGGGAGCTGGGGTCGAGAATATTGCATGTTTAGGTATAGGGCTTGCTTGCACGCGCCAGTGTGACCCCAGTATTTTCACCGTTGAAGTTAGAGCTCGAATGACGACCGACCGCCCACTGTATAGAGCTCAAACGGTAAATTGCCACAATACTATGTTGCGGTGTTGTTTAGCTGCCTTGAGGTATGCTATGATGGCGATGGGTGCACACTGCACTGTCGTGCGTTTTGGAGCTTAAACAATAAAATCGCAATTCCGTGTGAACAGAAAAGGGCGCGCCACACGCATACTATCCGTGCATCACCTCCCTCCATCCCTCTGTGTCATTGACAACCACCCCTTGACCTTTTAATCAACAGGAAATATTACAAGGGTCGTACGAACCAGGATGCGTCTAAGGCAAGCGAAACGCTTTACGAGTACAGCATGCTGGGATTAGAACATCGGCTGTAGAACGTTACCCCCCGCAAAGTTACCGCGTTGTGAGGGCGAGGTAAGGCAATGGTTGAGGGAGAGTGACCTGCGACTGCGAGGCCTTCACACACTTGCAATATTTACATGTAATTCGACGAGCGGAAGGTGTGGTAGCTCATCCATAGCGCGTTTTGCTATGTTCACGTCCCGTTCTTACTTGCCCCAGGCATATCACCGCCGCAGTATACGACGACAAAGGTGCGTTGCTCACACAACTCCTGCAAGAAGAAGCCGAACTATAATATCGAAGGCAGGAATATGGCGGCGTACTGCAATCAACGTGCTGAAGACGGCATGGTAAACATCCAGGGCAGGCGATGCATACAGGTCTCCTGCAAGAAGCAGCCGAACTTCAATGTCGAAGGCAGCAAGACACCAGCATACTGCAAGCAACATGCTGTGGACGGCATGGTGAACGTCTGCGCCAGGCGTTGCTCTCATGGTTCCTGCATGCGGCGCCCGAGCTTCAACGTCGAATGCAGCAAGACAGCGGCGTACTGCAAGCAACATGCTGAGGACGGCATGGTAAACGTCCTCAGCAGGCGTTGCTCACATGTCTCCTGCAAGACGTGGCCTAGTTTTAACATTGAAGGCATCAAGACGGCGGCGTACTGCAGGCAACACGCTGGGGACGGCATGGTAGATGTCTATAGCAGGCGTTGCTCATATGAGTCCTGCAAGACGTGGCCTAGTTTTAACATCGAAGGCAGCAAGTCGGCGGCGTACTGCAGGCAACACGCTGGGGACGGCATGGTAAATGTCGGCAGAAAGCGTTGCCTACATAACTCCTGCCGGACGCATCCGAAGTTCAATGTCAAGGGTAGCAAGACGGCGGCATATTGCAAGAAACATGCTGGGGACGGCATGGTAAACGTCCTTGTCAGGTGTTGCTCATGTGACTGGTGCACTAGGGTAGCGAACTGGGGAATACTGGCCGACGGTGTGGGCATTGTATGCTCCGACCATAGGAAAGTACTTTCGGGCGACAGCGTGATCAAGTTCGGGGCCAGGTGCCGAGTCGATGGTTGTGTGAAACTAGCGCGGTGGGGACTCGTCGGCAAGCAACCCACCCACTGCCCTCCCCACGGCATCCTCCAGGACGGACTTGTTTGCACTGTTGGCAGGGCTCTCAGCAAGGCCGAACTTTGTAGCCCGTCCTACCGTGCCGTGAAGGCCCCTTCGTCCCGCGTCAAAACTGAGTGTTCGTTCTGAAAGGTTTCAACGTGCACCGGGAAAGTCATGAAGATGGTTCAGGTATCCCTGGTAGCTTTTGGTTGAGAGTGTAAAGTTTGGCGTTTGTTCACAACCCAACATGAGTCCTTATCGGCAGGTTGGCGTTTAAGCCATTTCGTTGCTGTTGTCTGTATTGTCCTTGTCGCCTTAGAGGTTGCGTATCGCACTGTTTTGTGTAGCCTAGCAGACATTATCTCGGCGCCAGAAACTCAAATTAAACGGCGGTGGGGTAGCGAATTGTTCAGCTCGTCGAGCGCCCGGCCTGTCTGCCGGTGTTGAGGGTTTTCGTCGCAAAGGCGACACGCGCGACGATGAGCAAACAGCCTCCTGCTTAGAGTTTGGCTAGGTTCGACACTTAGGTATGGCTAATTGAGATTTCATCAGTAGAGCGAGACCCGTTTTTTATGAAGAACTTGTTTGGCAAGCAGTAGGCGATTGTATTGAAATATATGTGTTGGCTGGCCGCCATTCTGGGTATAGAAGGTGGCATTGGACCGGTTGGCCTGAAGAATGCTCAGGATGGTAGTCCGGCCTCCGTGGCGTGCAGGTCAACACAGGAAATCGCGGGTAGTTCATGGCGACAGAGAGATATACCAGGTACTGTAGTACAGTTCCCCGAGCGAGTTGGTTCACTGCAGAAGGCCATATTCTAAAACGGTTGCATTCATTTGGATTGGTATTTCGGAGGCACCTGCTGCTGTTGTGAGTACAACTTTTGCGTAGACCCACGCACATAGTACGTGTCGTGACTTCAATCAACGTTTGGTTGTTTTCTCGGTCTTTTCGACGGGTTATGCTTTGTCGATGACCAAGCTTCACTCTGCGCGCAGGCTGTCAACGTGGGACATTCGGAACTCAGATGCTATAGGCGGTGTGCACCCGAACAGAGTTTCTCGTGTATTTGATGACATTCTTGGCGAAACTTGAGGACTATTATTCTCTTTATATGTACACCCCAACGATTCTTACATGTCCGCCCAGAGTGGGTTCAGCTGCATGCCGTATCCACACCCTCCATTCGATAAAGCTAAGCCGCCGCACAACAGTAGCTACAGTTCGATCAACGGCATCCCGCCGCACTAGGCCATGTGCACAGAAGAGAAATGGCTTTCCATAGAAATGTTTTCCGGGCATGCTTAAGCGTTTAACGCTTCGCGCTTCTCTTTCGGCTTTAAACATATTTTGTATAAGCTGTTTTGGATTTGGAGGCTACTTAACATCGGCGAAATAACTCTTAGCAAGTTTAACGATGGGTCAGCGGTAGCCTGTCAGCTTTTCTGGCGGTTGAGCCGGGCTCGGATTTCGGCTAGAGTATTATATTTACATACACAAAGGCGTTTTCAGGGAGGTCTTCCGTCGCCTACTGTGCGAAAGCGCGAGTTGGCAAATTTAGATGCAATTGGACGAGCAGTGGGTATGCAGAATCCGAGGAGCAGTTTCAACGAGGGCAGGGGCCGGGGAGGGGTAGTGAAGACATCTGGTTGGGTGCGGGTTCCACAGCACATGGGTGAGGTGGGTGGGTGGGTGGTACGGTTGGGTCCACCAGAGACAATGTATACATCCTGCTTTCGTTGGGATCGAGGATCGGTTGATTTGGTTTGGTTTGGGTTGGGTTGGGTTGAGAAATGACCCAAACCACCCAGACACTACACTGCTCCCCTATGACATACCTGGTATACTGATACCCTGTCGACCTGATCCAACCCTGACCAGAGCCCTCCAATGTCTGTGACGGGCTACGGCCACAAACAATGATGATGACAGCTACGCAAATGGAGGATCGACCAAAACCACGGAAGGGGTCATTTAAAGAGTACTTCCTGGGTTTCCGGGCTGTGTGTGTGTTGGGACTGTGTTTCTCCCCCACACGTTTGCCGCTTTATCGATACAATACAGGACACCTAACAAGAAACAGGGATCTGAGCTCAGCCTTGGTTTCCTTTTTTTATTTTGTTTCTGAGCCTTTTTCTTGTTGGGCCTGTTTCTTACCGAACAGAAATCGAGCGGATTTATTATTTGCGTTTGAAAAGGTGTTTGCTCATATTAATGCCGCTATTGACTGTACGCCCGTCACTTGTAACGCATGCGTACGTTTGGCGTCCGAGCTCTTGCGCGTGTACTCTTGATGGTGGGCACTGGCCCCGAGGAAACGTGCTCAGCAACGGGGCTGGAACGTTTACGCTTACGCCCCTTCCCCTTGCGTGAGTGCTGAGTCCCGGCAATGGTGCCACGAACCCCTTCCCCGCTTTCACCCTCTACCTCACTATCACTGCTATCACAAAAACTGCCGTCTCCGAGATCACTCTTGTTGTCACCATTTACTCCGCTCCAACCCGAGTCCTTCCTCCCTTCCTCGTCGTTACTCCTCTCCCCCTCTTTATCGGCGCCTTTCCGATCCCAACTGTCACTACCACTGTTTCGGTCCTCTTTCAAACCGCTTCCTTCGGTGTCACCAACCTCTCCGGGGGGGGGGGGGGGGGGGGGGGGGGGGGGGGGGGGGGGGGGGGGGGGGGGGGGGGGGGGGGGGGGGGGGG
>JAYJME010004315.1:0-11061 GCA_036873775.1 Costaria costata
CGCAGCAGGCGTTCCTTCACCACCTCTTTCCGCGCCATCCACCCTCCGTCCCTCCCCCCCTCGATGCTCGCTGCCAGCTGGCCGATAGATGCACTCTTATAGACATCCCCAGAAAGAAGGAAGAAAACAAAGGGGAACAGAAGCAGGAAACCTACGTACGAAGTCTAACTCCCCCCTTTCGTGCGTACGTCCTACGCCACTTGCTGTCCATGCTCAACCCTTCCTTCTCACTCATTACATACCCATCTTCCTCCCTCTCTTAACCCCTTTAGAGTCGGAAACGCTTTTTGGGGACAAAACTAGTTGGAAATAGTGTGGGATACTTTTTTGGGGTAGTAAAAGGGTTAAGCCCCTTTAGAGCCGGAAACGGTTTTTGGGGACAAAACTACTTGAAAATAGTCTGGGATACTTTTTGCGGTAGCAAAAGGGTTAAATCGCACTGCTACGTACCTGGTATTGATTACTTTTATTATTATTGTGCTTGCCATCCGACAATGTGCAGGCAGCATGAACTTTACTTCAACCACTTGAATCACTCCACTCCCAGTGACATAAATAAACAAATAACAAGAAAACCAAGGGAAACCAAAGGAAAATGGTAAATAAATCCTAACCTGCGCAGTTAATCTATTTTTTTGGGACCCCAGGCACAACCACAGTACACACCTCGGACAGATCATGATCTAGATATGATCTAGATCATCTACATCCTGGCCTGCCGTTGCGAGATGATGTTGTGCAGGATCTGCGCAGAGCAGATCCAGCCCAGGAAACGTGTCCTATATAGATGGCGCAGATTATATACGGCTCCCATCCGGCAACATGAACTACTGCTCTAGATCCCACACATCAGGATCTATCTGCTCTGATAGATCTAACTCAAGATCTAGCTCATGATCTAGCTCATGATCTAGCTCATGATCTGTCCGATGTATGAACTACTGCTGTACATATCCACCTTTCGATGGCGAACCTACTTGGATTTTGACTGGAGTATCTCTTTTTCCGTAGTATTATATGATAGCAGTAAACAAGAGGACTCTGGATTTCGTACAGGAGGAGGAGGAGGTCAAGTCTCGTGCGTCATCACCGTTTGTCTGTGGCAAAAAAGCTCTTAGTACTTGCCAAATAATATATAGGTACATAAAAGGCATGGGGTATAAACTTTCATCTCGAGCATGAGGTATGGATACCAGGTACAGAGTGGGTGTACCCATTTGAAGACCAATTCGGTTTTAACCCCTCTAGAGCCGGAAACGGTTTTTGAGGACAAACTACTTGGAACTAGTGTGGGATTCTTTTTGAGGTAGTAACATGAAGGGTTAAGGCCATAATAGATATAACACCAGGTGAATGGGCCTGTCACGAGAATCAAGCTACTTGGAGAAGTAGGATGGAATCATTTTCTGTAGTAATAAAATATAGGAGTAGTAGACGTGAGACCACCGAAAATTGGCTTGTCACGGGCTGGGTACAACACGGTATGATATATCACGTGAATCACATGTAACCTGCGAAATACGGAGTGTATTTTGTACCCCTTGAGCACGAACAAAGCATGCCCAGGAAACCTCCGATGGTTAAACTAAAATATTTTACCAGGTGTACACCTGGTCTATATATAATATGAGTTGAGCTGGAAAAAGTATATACGAAGTGAGATGATGAAAATGAAAAAAATATATAAAAAATACACCTGGTATCATATCATAAATGTCAAGTGTTTTCCCTTATTGGGTTTTCCTCTTATTCCTGGGAGTTTTATTTATTTATTTATTTATTTTGTTCGGCGTTGAGGCTCTCTCATGCTGCCTGCAACATGTCGAATGCCAAAAACAGCAATGATAATATATATACACCTTGGATACTTACATTCTGCCCTTTCTGACAAGGTATGTATCAGGTATACCAGGTACCAGGCGTGTAGTGTAATGACCCGTTATGCACGTGCCCAGGTCTCCCCCCAACCCCGCCCGCTCTTTTCGGGGGGCAGGCAGGCCATGATGCGCAGAAAGAAGCCGGTGCGATGCCCCTCTCCCCTTTCCCCCTGCTTGCATGCACGAGTAACTACTTCTGTTCGTCTGTCGGCTGCGGTGTTTTGTCGTCACGAACACCTGCTGACTACGACTTATACTATTAATATTAGTATTGTTTTTTGCCATCAGACAACGCAATACTGCCACGTAACCAGGTAGCAGATACTTCGTTTTGTATAATATCATATACCTGTATCAGGTATTTAATAAACCCTTTATGATAGCGCTGCAGTCCCGTTTTAGGGGAATTTTACTTGGAGTTAGAGTGAGATATTTGTTTTGTACACTGCAGTCCTGAACGGCTTACATTGTGGCAATTTTCACTGTGAAATATTGTACATAGAATAGGCAGGTGAACACAAAAAAGTTGATCTTCAAGTTATTTCGAGCTTTCAATTGTTTCGAGTAGAGTCGAGTTACCGTATGATTATAGTTTATAGTTTCGCTCATGATGATTTTCTTAAAGTTTCGGTTTATTTCTCACCACGGGTGTTTTTGTTTTGTTTTTTGTTTTGTTTTACCGGGCGTACGAAGTTATTTTTATTTGTTCGTTTGGTTGTGTGTGTGTTCTTCACATTAAACCGTTCTTCTACTCTTCGACATCCAGCACACCCATTGTCTGTGCTGATTCTTCACCCCAGGAGAAATACGCTCTGTGGTCACAAGCTACGACACAGAGATAATGCATTACAAAAAATGCATCGTACCACGCACTACTGTCATGCCAGCGTACTGGGTACGACAGGCACAACACCGATTCCTATGCCAGATATATATAGCGGATCGGCACATGTATGGTATGTTAATTAAGTTGCGAAGCATTGCATGTGGGTACTGTTCAGCCACGTGGATCACGAATCACGGAATATGTGCTGCTTGCTTTTTTGGGATTCGGTGCATGCGAGGCGAAGATATTATTGAGGGTTTAAGGGGGAGAAATGAGGCAAACATGCCTCCCCCGTGGACGTTTCGCAAAAATCCCCTCTCTTCCGAATCGTGTCAAACTTACAGGGTTGACTGATCAGGGGTGCTCGACAAAAAAGAGAAAACGACCTACATTTATTATGATCAAGGTGGGGGGGACCCGAGGTATGTATCCCCTGCAGGTTTTCCTTTCGAGCGGGTCGCGTTGCCACTCACGTGTGTTTGATTGCTCAGAGAGATACGTAGAAGAAGATAAAACATTTATTCCGTACCGTCACGATGAGAGACTAAACAGAGGGCTCGTTGCCTCTCGCCCCTGTTAACCCCTGCTTTCCTATCCAGACATGCCTCCCAAGTAGTACGAACACGATCCCGTAGGTAATTACTAATTGCTGCGTAATTACCCGCCTTCCACAGCAGTACCATAACACACTCCTTCCCAAGGTCAAATTGAAAAAAAAAAAAACGCGACGGGGTTTCTCAACGAAATGACGAAAAACGACTTTTTTCCCATTCGCATTTTACTTGATTGTAGTATACCACACCTCGGACAGATCATCGATTCCCACTTGATGATCTAGATCATTCAGGGCAGGTCTATTTCCCGATCTGTATGATCTAGCTCATGTTGCCTAGTGGGAGCCGTATAATCTGCATGGTCTAGGACATGCTTCCTGGGATAGATCTGTACGGTACAGATCCTGCACAGCATCTCTGAACGGTAGGTTAGTGTCTAGATGATCTAGATCATGATCTGTCCGAGGTGTGAAAGGTTAAAAGCGACATGAATCGACCACGTTCCCAAAATCAACGCCAATGCTTGCCCATGCATTCAGCCCGGAGGAAGGGCGAAGCCAGCTTGTGTGGTCGGCGGGCACCGACGTCAAGAATGCCGTTGGGCGACACACATCTCTTAGCGTTTGTCTTGATCAGTGGTCTATGCGCAACTTCCGAACGATGCTCGTACAGAGAATGCTGCGCGAGCCATTATTGTACAAGGGATGTTCGGGTGGGTCACGTAGGCCAAGCAAGGCACACGGCACCGAAGCAGCCAGAAGTTGGTGCGGGCCGTTTGTGTGTGTGGTAGCTACTCGTATGATACCTCGTATCGATTTCCATCGCTTGCGGCATGGGCGCCAATATTTCGGGATCGTTTGGAAAAACAAACGCGTAGGTCAGGAGCAACACCGATACATCTGAAACAGGGCAGATGTTTTGCCTTGGCAGAGGAATGAAAGCTAATTCGGGAAGTGAGGCTGGCAGGAAATACCGTACGACACTACGACTGCTGTTTGGGAGACTGGATACTAAAACGGAGCTTGTCAGTAGGGCGGCAGCGTGTTCTCGGCGTATTATATTGGCGAAAAACAAAAGCTTGCTTGCGGATGTCTCATGGATGTTGAGGCGGAAAGGATCAAGGTCACACACCTTCTGTATCAAGGTCACACACCTTCTATTGGCGCACCGGGTCCACGCGTGAAGAGGGATGGGTGTCAGCGAGTGTCACACACAGGGCCTAAGCTGTGGCTATAGGTGTACTCGTACTAGATCCTAGTTCCTGGCTTCTGAACTCCTAAAATGTCAACAACTGGGAGTTCCACCTGATCTGCGGAGGCCATTCAATGAAACTGTCTGCTGGGAGTCGGCTCGACGAATCGACGAACGAGGAATACGCGACTCCGCGGCCATGAAGCCCTACGACGACATAACGGCCCTGTTGCACATCCATTCGATGAAGGATGGTAGTGTATGACGACATGCTCCAAGGAAATGGTCCAACACAGAGCTTGAAAGCATTTTTTGGGCAACAGCGGTAGTATTCTTGACTCTTGATCGTGTTTGACGTCATCAAAGAAAGCGCCGCGTGGTGCGTGGTCATGGATCCGCGAGGGCCGTCCGTTGTGTCAATATGATACATCAATACTCGTACAGCAATACAGAGGGTCCATGCCTTTAGGGAGACATTGGAACAAGTACGGGGTCATTCCTGCGAGGTGAGCGCTCAAATCACTGCACGCGCTGATTGACAGCTCGCGGCACACACTTGAACTCTCAAGCGGTCTCGTCACTACGAGTACGATTCATTTGAAAAATGGACTGGCCTCTACCTGGTACGTACGAGTATGATGCGTGCCTGGTACGTACGGATATTACTGTAGTCTATAGACTACCTGGTACAGAAGAACCGGTATGAATTAATGAAGTCTGCAAATGGGGAAGAATATTCTATTTTGCCATGAAAATATGGGTGGGTGTGGGTGTGGAGTTGCAGTTGTTAGTTGTTGTCGATGCAATTACTTATTTATTTTGGGGAGACGACATACCAGGTATTTCGTATTTCGTACTGGAATGTATACCTGGTATATAGTACCACGAAAACGTACTGTAGTACCTGTGGTGAAAATGTAATCCTTCTCGGTTTTCTCTCGACACATATATCACACCGGGTGCATGGTACGAGTAGCATGTTGGACTGAGCGCCTCCGATAGATGTTACGAGGGGACATGACGCACCGTCGTCGAGTATCTCACGTATACCGTATACGACTATTTTCCAATTTTGTCTGGTCGAACCTTGCCACGTCCTACGAACGGGGGGCGGGGGGGGGTAGGCGCTGGCACGTCGACCTGCCGGATAGCTGTCTCCATCAACGTTATTCCGGCGGTGTTTTGTACTGCTGTACTGTACGTACAGCTCTTCGGCTTCCGCTGGCATGGGCTGTAGATCTGGTCTTTCAAGGGACTGGTTAAAAATACAGTACACAGAAGACTTTTATTTTATTTTATTTTTTCCATCCCATTTATTATCTTCACTTACTTGTCTTTCTCCTTCTCCCTCCCTAGTCGTAAGATCCGGGGTCACTAAGCAGGCTCTTCTCCCCCCCTCCCCACTACGGTACGTGCCTTGAATTTTTATCGCGAAAAGAGTTCAGCATTTTCTTCCCTCGTCGACTTGCGTCTAATCCTGCTTACCCAAACTATTAAGCGCTCTCGGCAATAATTGGTGTATTTCGAGAAAAGAGTCCTGCGCTTGCGCCGGGGTTCGAACTCGTGACTTCCAATCTCAGAGTTTTCGAGGCTACCACTGAACCACAGGGGGACGACCTGTTACTATAACTGCCCACAAATACGAAATAACCTACAGTACAGTAGCAATACCTGGTAAGGTTCGTCTTTTGGGAGACGCTAAGAATTTTGGATTAACGAACTTGATCTCAGCGGCGAGCGCTACGCAAAATCCTATACAGTAGCCTAAGCTCGAGGTTGCTCAAGGTTGAGACCACAATAAGATGTAAGCCTTTCTCAGACTACAGTAGGAATCAGCGTTTTTTTGGGTGGCGGACCCGTGCTACTATTAATACTGTAGTAAGGAGGGAGCCAGAAGTAGCGGCGAAAATCAATTTGACAGCTCGAAAAATGTGCACGTTCATAACGCACTACGAGTGCTCCAACCGGCGGAGAGAAACGACACAACGACACGGCAGGAGCAACGAGGAGGTTCGTTGATAACTCGCACCATACCCAACCGGGTTTTATTTCAAGTATGTCGCGCCCTGATCATTTCTAACACGTCATCAAGCTCGAACACGTGTTCCTGCCGTTAATCATTTTACTACCCCAAAAAGTATCCACTCTATTTCCAAGTAGGTTTGTCCCCAAAAAACGTTTCCGGCTCTAAAGAGGTTAAGCGTCGCCACGATATTGACGAACGGATTCAGATATATAGTATCCGCAGGCTGCGAATTGTTATAATCTACCCCGCGGGAAAAGGATAGTTATACAGACGCCTGTGTAATTGAAATTACATATGGGTGACGAATAGACTCTAGAGCTACTTCGTATGTATATAAGGACCGTTCCCCGATTAAAAATCCCCTCCATTCGAAACCTTAATATGGGTTAGGGTTAGGGTCAGGGTCAGGGTTAGGGTTAGCGTCGAGATTAGGGCTAGGCTTGAAAAAGAGACTTTGGAAAACGAGGGGAAAACATTCCTTAAACATATACCAGGTGCCAGGGTAGCTTGGAGAGTCTACCTGTCCACTGTGTTGCGTAATCTAGATTACACAGGCGCCTGTGCAACTATCGTCTCCGCTGTGCCTAGATAAAAATTATCTGGCATGGGCGGTCTGCAGGAACATCCTCGGAGCAGGAGTATCTACAGTATATCAGTATGCCTAAGAAAAACGCTGCTCTGCGCAAACCCGAAGTTCGAATTCGGCTGTTTTCACGACCGCCAGTGCAAGAAGCAGAGATCCACGAACGAAGGAGGGAACTCCGCAACGGGGTCTGTCTCCGTCGACTATCACGAGAAGTTCCCTCCTCCAAGGATTACAAAACCCCTCACAACCATGGACGGAGAGTTGAGCTTGGAGAACGCTGGCACTGACTGGGCCTGCCCAACGGGACTTACTGAGAGCGAGAACAGCGTAGGGTGAGACGAACTGAGAAATGTTGATCCTCGCGGAGGCCAATACGGGGTGAGGGACGGGGGACTTCAGAGGTCAACGCTAAGGTCCCTCCCGATCGAGTTGTCAACATAGAATGTTATACTACACTAGCGTACGTGGATGTGCATGACGACTGGCTGATGGGTGCTTTAAGATTCCCGAGCGTCCTTACCACGAGAGTTGCTTTCAAACAATATGTCAACCCCACGTATTGAGCGCCCAAATGTTGGGGGTGCCTCTATTAGGAGTAGGAACGATGCTCCGTCTCGAAAGGGATGCGTGACCAATGGTCCAATGACTCAGGCAAGCAATAACTGAGTACGCCCCCCCCCCCCCCAACCCTCTCGCGCAAATCTGCTGCGTCCGCCCCTGCGCAAAAGTGAAAGGCAGGACGCGTACTCTTTGTTCGAACACATCGATGTCGACGGAGACCTTCGGGTATGCTCGTGGGAGCTGGCACGCTATTTCCCGTCCGTGAGTGTTCTACGGACCTCACACACCGCGAAATGTAGCCCGCACTGTATGAGTAACCCGCACTGCACAAGGGGCTACAATATGCCGTTTGCATTATGAGTTGATACGCGCTTACTGTACCAAATAGGGCATTGCGGTTGAGCCATTGCTATCGAAGGCGGAAGAAATCAGGCCAGCCAGATAGTCCGACCATTCCCGCCCAGGGCACAGGCCCGAACTTTGATAAATCCATTTCGCTTCAAAAGTTCGTGCATTTTTAGAAGCCCTGAGCACTCGAGGCACTTCGACTACCGTTTTCGCCCCAACTTCAGTCAGACTGTTCCTAGCCCTCCCTGCCCCCTGTTGGCTATAAAAGGCACTTACTAGCCTACCCAGCCAGTCACTTGCTGGGCAGGCTAGGTAGGCTAGTAGGTCATTCCTTCTAACCAACAAAGTATATACCCTGTAAATTCGACTTTGTCTCGGCATTGATCTCCTCGGCGAACCCCTCGCTCAGACTGCTGTAGGATAACCCACATATTTTCACCTTTTTTTCCACCCGGAATATAAGTGACGATCACCGAGAATCGAACGAACAAACACCATTTACAGCTTATCTATCACAACGCGTGTACTATTACTAGAACTGCACCCACGCTTTTCGGGGGAAATCACCTAGATTTAGTGTAGGGCCATTTTTTCAGTATAATACCTCAAAAGGTTAAGCCGACGGGCGCGAGGCCTCCAGTGACTCCTCCCCTCCGCCTCGCCGTTAAAATATTTGGAACTATTGATGTAGGCAATCGGGTGCACGCGCGAGAAGATAATAGAGCTGGTGTTTTTCTGCGAATCTCTCGGACTGACGGTGGAGGAGGACGAGGAGGGGATGGTCGTCGTCGCAGGCTGGGAGGAGGACAGCCCTGCCGCCGAACACCCTTCGCTCATGGTAGGCATCGGCATCGAACACGTGGGGGTAGTGTTACCATAATTGGGGGTTGTCTCTGTAAGTTATATTTGTAAGAAGGTGGCCGCTGTCTGTATACGAAGTATGTAGGGGGTGGCATGACCTAGTTTGGGGACGGCGGGGGTATTTGTCAGACTGCAGTCCACAAAGGCGGCACTGCTGTTGCTTGCAGAACTCTCGTTTTTTTCACGGTGAGAAGCCTTGGCAACGAGGGCATTATGTCGACGAACATATTCGGCATCCTGCTACTCTAGAGGTTGCTGTGTGAGAATTTTGTTGGAGGTATTGAGGAAAGCGGACCTCGCGGTATATATGATGGTGCTGCCGCATTCCTCCAGCGTGGTCGTCCGTCGGGTTAGAGCAAGAGCACATTATTTCCGTCCTCTAGGTAGGAAAGTTGGGAAGCATGGAAAAACTAAGTAGCATTACGCACCAGGTAAAAGTATGCACCGACAGCTGTGACGACGCAAGCGGGATTCGGATTCGATGCATATTCCGTGCAAACAAGTACCTCGTGTTTGCCGCTTTGTCGAGGATTGGAAGGGTTGTACATGGTCACTTTCGTGGGCTTCTCACCAACACCGTCATCCTTTGCTACAGGCTATAATTTCGACGGAATCAGTGACGATAGTAATTCATTACATTTGGCCACGGTACACGGTATCGATTTGCATCCCTCGTTTCACCTTACGCTAAACAACCATGCTCGTAGGTTGGCATGAGAATCCTCTCCATCGACGGCTGGGACTTGCCCTGCGCGTTAAGCACGATGAGCGGAGCCGGAGCCAGCAGCAGATTTCAGTCCTGCCTCAGGAAGTGCGAGAGGGTGCTGGAAGCGTTTAGAACCGGCACGAAAACGCTGCACGTGTTGGAGGTGGCCACCCCCGCCGTGGTGGTGACAGCTACAAATAGGTAAGGGTGGACGAGGAGAGATGTTGCCTGCTACGAGCATGAAAATGGCACACAGGACTTGTTTCCTCTCTAGTTGTTGATTGCCTGCCGTTTTTTAAGATCGTTGCTGGGTTGGTTCCTCTTTTTTTGTTTGAGCTGGCAGCAACCCGCTCACGGGATGTCACGGGTTTCCTCAAGCTATTCTTCACTTCTTCCGATCGCCATTCCACTGCTGCCAAATATTTAGGATATATAGTAACCTTGTGACTGGAAATGGGCCCTAGCAAGGATTCTACCCCACTGGTAACGACATCAAAAACGACACGCCGTTGCCGTGCTGCCGATTTCCTCTTTTTTTTATTCGCCCAAGGTGGCTCGATATGGACGTCAGCGGCGACGTGATTGCGGTGAACATTCCCCTTGGGGTGTACGTCACAGAAGAGGCGTTATTTTCTGCCCTGCAAGAAGCTGGCCGGGACCAACACCCCAAGCTGCTTCGATTTTTCGGCGTGAAGTACGACCGCGCCCAACCTTTCGTAAGTCGGGCAAGTCACGCAGACTCTCCCCACATTGTTTGGGCTCTATGAATAGTTATTGATCGCGGCTGTAGAATGCGTCTGGTCGCGTCGAATGTGCGGGAGCCCTCCGATCACACAAAGGGTGGAAGCGTCTTGTCGATGTTCCAGCTTAATTCGCATGGTGGCGGGGGCTGGCGAGTGTGAACTTTTTTCCACACCAAGCCAAGCGATCGGCATCGCTCTTCGTTTAGTTTCGTAACACCGCTGTTCGTGCCATGTCGCCACCGTTGGCGTACGGGACGCTTTGTCGCTGGAGGAAATAGACACTCAGGAGAGTCCTGGCCATGCTTCTAATGGCGGTGTTTCCTTAAGGCCACGTGGGCAACGCGTTCAGAGTGTACATATATTGGGATGAATATACGTGGTGATTTTAAAAGGCACGGCAAGGAGGGAAGGGAAGAGGGGAGCGCGGGAAGGAACTGGCCGAGACAAGCAAACGCGCCGTAGGTGGTGAATACCTGAAGTCGTTGGTTTTCCGGGGCTCAAAAACAACTCACCGTACTCAACTCACCGTACTCGTTCAGTCCACACAAGCACGCCGGATACCATTTGTGTCGAAACAAAGAGCTGGTCGTCGCTTCTGGCATAGGATTTTCTCGTTACGCTGTCGATCGAGATACAGTAGCCCCTAAAGCGGTCCCTTAAGACAGTAACGGTCGTGAAAGGGCGCCACGAACGGAGATGGCCCGCTGCTTGCAAGACGAATGACAAAGCAATATCACTGCCGTCATACCATGCTATCTCCCTTCCTCCCTTCCCTTTTCTTG
>JAYJME010004316.1:0-11058 GCA_036873775.1 Costaria costata
CCCCCCCCCCCCCCCCCCCCCCCCCCAAGGGTACACGTCAGCACACCAGTAGAGAGAAGAGAGACATCTCCCTACCCCCCTACCTCTCCCTCACTCTGAACGCGGTTTCACCCGCGGGGCGAAAGTTTTAGGACAGGACAAAACCGGGCAAAACAGAACGATTCTGGACGAAAATAACCCCGAAACTATTAAAATATGGTCAATTTGTTGACCCTTTGGTCCATCCCGTGGGGCACTATCCAGGGAAGAAACCGGCCTACATCCTTCACCAGGGAAACTAATTAACACCAGTGATACCAGTTACGCGTGAATATGCCAAGTTACGCGTAATTACGCGCAATACATGTCCGCCGTATATATCATACGCAACTTTTTTTTTGCCGTAACTTTAACCGTTCCCTATCCCCGGCAGCAGAAAACCTCCGAGAACACAGTAGAAAGTCCCCTTCTGTTGCTCATGCACGCACAGCATCAACGTCTGTATCTGACCCGGGGATGTTTATTTATCGTTCCCGGTTTTTGCCGGAACTGCCTCACGTGTCGACAAAAGCTGATTTGACGTGATTGCGGGCAATTTTTGGCCCTTATTTGCCGTAACTATCATCCCTGACCACTACAACAAGGGCGATCGACCCACCACAACTATGTCAGCTTGCGCAGCTGAGTATCATATCGTGCGACCAAAACTTGGCCAGACTCATAGCCGACTAATAAACTGGCGAAAAAGTGTCCACAACGAAACAAAAATGTGACGAAAATGCCGTGTGGGATTATCATATCGTAAAATCGTTGGGAAAGGAGGGGTATTTACTCGATGAGGGTGAAGACGGGGCGGCACGTTTCGAAAGCACGCGAGCCCAATGTGCCGCCCGGCTTTTTTTTCGGTGAAGGTAACACGGTAACCCAAGTTTTAAGTTTAACTACGAATTGAAACCTGGTATTAAGGCACAACCCAAGTTTACTATGGATATTAAAACTTGGTTTTAAGGTTTATAGCCCAAGCTTACTATGAATATTACAACCTGGTATGAATCCACCACTATGCCAATAACGCCTCCCTTCGAGTAAAAATCCTTTGTCCCGCGCGAACGCCTGCGTCGCTGAAGTTAACGCCTCGACCACCCCATCTCATCCCGCGCTGCGCTGCGCTCGCCCGCAACCCAACGAGGGGGAAGGGCAACAAAGGATTAACCCTTTCGAGACTTGAGAGGGGAAAAGCTACCATTGAAAATGACGACTAATGTTGCACCGGCCACTGCTTGGTTGGGGGATGATACATTTGGCGCCCTAAACTACAACGCAAGGAGTCATACTTTCCGGGTTACCATCTCCACCGCACTTGACCCCCCTTGGAGTCTAGGTCGGGCCGACATACTCACACATCCGAGGCGTTATTGCCGCGCGGGAGAAATAGTTACATTGACACACTTTCCACATATTTTGATGTGGGGAGTGTGGAAAGCTTGAAGTCTATTTCACTGGTGTACCCATCCGCCCGAGGATTCAAATAACAGAAAAGAAAAGAAAAGAAAAACAGGCCATAGATAATATGACACAGGCGCAGGCCGCATGCTCCAATTCGTACCGCTCGTTGCGCCCTGCGCGCTGACACGACTCGTAGACAGTCGGTAAGATCAAAACGTATTACTTCGTTTTTTTTGTGACTATCTCTGGGTGCCACAAGGACCAACCCTTTTATTATTAGTACTGCACTGCACATTAACTTACCTACAGCAGTATAGCTGACTCAAAAATCCAAGTACTCCGTGCCAGAAGCGGGAGTGGTCTGTACACCTACAGTCTAAAAGTCGCTTCCGACCCGCCAGCGCGAGTATCCACGATGGCCATGCCATCTCAAGACCATTCAAAGGGGTTAACCGAGGCGTGGCGGCAACAGCGGCAACAATATCAGCGATGCCAATATCAACTATCAACCACAACGAGGACGAGGCCGATGGGCACGACGACGACGACGACGAAACAACTTCGGCGACCGACGAGCAGGCCTGGTACCGACAGGCAGGCGGCACTGCTTGCGCGTATGATACGCGCACACAGCGAGCAGCCCTTACGGCAGGCAGTACAATACATATGCCAGGATAGAAGGCGCTGTCGCAACCCGGCGCGCGCGGCACGAGCAGGGCAAAAAAAAGACAAAAAATTCTCGTGGGCGATGGGTAAAGTTTAAGTTCCATTTTAATTGATACCAGGCACGTACCAGGTATGTTACACTGTATACCTGGTATATACTGTAGTAACAGCCCGCACGGCGCCAACCAAGAACGAAAAGCACTCCAAGCGGAGGCAGATATATATTATAAAAGAAAAAAACGTCAGCTGTGAGATCGAGGATTTCGTCGAAACTCAACTTTGCAAGCTGCGTGGGATACTTCGATCGCGCGTACTATAAATACAGTATGTACCCGTACGTGTTTTGCATAACCTAACGGGGGATGTATAGTAGTGTATAGTCCTCATTGAGGATATATAGTTCTAGTTCTGTAGATCTGAACATGGACGTCGGGCGTCAAATCAAAGATCCACGCTACTGCTGCTTCTGCTGCTGCTTTTTTTCGTTTTTTTCTGCTATGATATTAATAGCGCTTCCGATATTTTTAGTATTAATAGGAAGGGGCGAACCGCAATACTATATTATATTATACGAGTATCCGTATCGTATGCTACGCTGTGTACGTATGGCAAATATTTATGCCCACGCACATATTGTTGTTGTTGTTCACATACCGTATACCGGTACCTTGGTAATCGATACGAGGGATTTAGGAATATAACGAAATTTAAGTACTCGTAGTACGACCGACGTTAGGCATGATGACCATTCTGCGGGACCGTGTTTTCAACCATCGTGCCCAGTAGAGCCAGCCAGTCCGTAACAACAGAGGTAACACAATTCTAAATAGCAAAACGACATCACGACATCACCCGTGTGATACATTCGTATCCCCTGCCGCACCACCACCGCACCAGTGGCTTCGTGGCTTGGGTGTGCTTTCGTACTGATTGTGCGATATCTTCTTGGGAAGGCGAGCGGTTCAAGATTCACCGCTGCAAAACATTACCCAACCCCGAATTCCAAGTATAACATTGTGTGCGTGGGCACGCCACGAAAAAAGTGCGTTCGCATGAATTCGTATGTATAATATTAATAGCAAAATCTCAATTAAAGTCTTGTTGAGTTTTGACGCCCCAGCTGGTAACGGCTGATGTCACGCAATTCGACGACTGATAACAGTTAACAGAACTCTTACATACAGCTACGCAATACACGCAAAACAGAAATCAGGCCACATAGACAGGCCACCGGCAGCAGCTGCAGGCAGCAGCTGCGTGTGCTGCAGTGCTGCCGCACGAAAGCATCACAAGCAGCTTGCGAAGGTGGAGTACGACGGAATTCTAGGCCTCACGCCTCAGGTGTAAGGTCACTTGTATAAAAAAAGGACATGACATGATTGAAAAAAGACACTCACCAGCTGTGAGATCGAGGATCTCGCCAAAACCCATCTTCTTTGCACGCTGCGTGTGATACTTCCATTACTTCTATCGGTTTTATATATAGTACGTACGTAAACCGTAAAACCCTTTTGGGGCCCCATCTCCCGGCCAAAAAAAAACAAAGGGGACGATCACAATGTACCGTCTGTCTCAGCGTCCGCGCTCCGAATTACGGTGGGGTTGTGTGTAGTACGTACGACCCGCACGCAGCATGGTATATAAGATACTGCAACAGTAATGGTCCCTCTATACTGCCGGTATGTGCCAGGCGGCAATACCAATACCGGCACTATAGCGTAAACCAGCACTACTCGCATGCTGGCTGCCACTATTACGGGGGACAACAGTTAATAGGATCAAATATTGATAGCAAAAATATACGTCCTATTAACTATGGTCCCCCGTAATACTGGTCGTGCCCATCTGTGCCAAGCGATTTCCCATGCACTATGGCGGGCAACCGGAACTACTCAAACATCACTCTGTAGAGGGACCACTTCTTACAGGTATCATATTATATCATGCTGCGTGCGGGTCGTACAACCCCACCGTAACTCGGAGCGGGTACATTAACCCTTCGGGGGGCGCCTTACCGTAATGACTAGAGCTGTGAGTTGGATGACTACAAGTCGCCAGCTGGGTATTAGTTGGACTATAGTTAGTTGCAGGCGTACCAACTATCCAACTATTTGGGTTTCCTTGTTTATGAAGGCTTATTTGCTACGGGGTGTGCATTTCCCCGTGGGCCTGGGAAAGTCGTGACGTAGACCAATCACGAACCAACTCATGACTTGAATTTACGCCGGACACACACTACGCGCTGACCCTGATACACGCAGCAGCCGTCGCGGCCGCTGCGCGCGTACCATCGTGCATGGCGGCACTGGACGACCCCTTACACCTTGGGCATAAAATCGAAGTAGAGGAAGAAGCTGCGCTGGCACTTTTGGGGGGACGGTTGCCAGCGAGGAAAGAGAAGAACCAAAAAGTACGAACAAGAGGCAGAGCCATCACGGCGTTTGTCACAGCGAGCCCACGAGACTAGTACGTACTTACTGCTGCAGCAGCTATTGACGCTGCTATTAATAGTTGCTGCTGCAGCGTGTTGTTGATATTGCGGAGACGAGAGCGCCTCCCCCCGGAACAAACGGATCACATGCCTGGCAGGGAGGGCCGTCGCGTAAAGAGGGATGATGATGGAGCCAACAATATATCAATAGGAAGTAGGGACGAAGACGAATCCCAACAAACGTACCACGTACCACTCAGAATGGAATTGTACGGACCGTGGGGGTATAAACACGAAGACTAAACGGCCCTTACACTTCCGCCGCGAAAGGTACGAATCCTTTAGCCGCGCGGAAGGTTGATCTTGGGGCTTTAGATTAATCCTTTCAGCACTGCGAGAAACGTCCCACACTATTTCCAAGTAGTTTTTGTCCCCAAAAACCGTTTCCGGCTCTACAAAGGGGTTAACATACCACATGCTCCAACGAATTGTGTTGATTTGGATACCTTCTACAACCCCTGACAAGATCGTTCGAATGCGCCTATGTATACATACACACGCCGAGGTTATAACTGTAGCGCTCGTGGTGGCATCGCTGCAGAGGGCACTTAACGGGACAAAAATGTCAAAATCTCGATAACAGCGACCCGTATCGAAAATACCTTCGCAAGCCTTGGCAATTTATCTTTCTTTTTCTTTTTCTTTTTTTTCCCCAGGCCCCTGAAATAAAAAGGTGCCCGATTCTCGAAGGTGCCGACTGTCCGACTTATTGGGTTTCCATACGATACTTTAGGCAGGATGTTGAACGCGGGATCATAGTTTTCTTCTGTCTTTTTTTTGGGCGGACCTCTCGCTCGGTCTGGGGGAGGGCTGATTTGGTTCGCTTCGCTCGCCTGACCTAAGTCGGCAAGTCGGCTGGTGAAGCCCGGCAAGTCAGCTGGCCAACAGCTGGCTTCGCCAGCCCACTTGCCGACTAAATTCAGTTAGTTGGCTAGCGGCACCTACCGATCAGCTATTAGACGTGAAGTCCTGGAGACTCACAGCTCTACTGGTCCCACATTTCCACGTCCCACACCAACCCGATTCCTGATCCATCAAAATCGAGGGTTTCCACCAAACGGCGACAGCAAAAACGGGAACAACACCAAAACCAACATACAGCAGTGTCTGGCCTTTGACTTTTTTACCTCGAGTCCCCCAAAGGACTGGGGGTAGGGTTAGGGTAAGGGTTGGGGTTGGGTCTGGGCCGACGTGCAAGATAGAATTCGACCAAAAGGTGCTGCACGAATTGATTTGCAAGGTGGTGTTGCAATTAGAGGCATCCCTATTTTACGCCGCGTGACAGATCGAACGGGGGCGAATGTTGTGGTGGTCGTATTATCAGAACTGGTGCGAGGAATGATCCCAGAATCCCCTAACCCCTGTTCTACCAAAGAGGCAATATTACAGGGAGTGCTGCCTTGCTCTTTCACAATTAATTACTATCAGCTTCACCGAGAAAGACAGAGAGAAGGGGGGAGAAGCTGGGAAGACAGCTCAGGCGTCCAAGCACACCCCGGCACCTTCGGCCCGGGGAGCTTCTACTTGGCCTTTTAGCCGTTTCCGCACTTTGTTCCCATGGCTGACGACCTCATCCCGGGTCTGAGCGACCCCGCTTTGGCTATCACCTTCAACACCATCCAGGACGTCATGGACTTGGTGGCCCCCCGGATAGAGGGCATATCGCGTTATGACCCAAGCAAGATCGCCGTGTCGGCGCGTCGCCTAGCCAGCGACGTGACTATGGGCCAACTCATGCAGATCTGCGGAGACGCTATCGAGCAGGGCGACGCGCCAGACCCGCCTGACCTGTGGGAGACCAGCAACGAAGCCGTGGCAGCGGGAGGTGACCGCCTCGTTATGCAACTAGCAGCGCGCCGTGCGTTGCTTCAGCACACGACGGCGTACTTTTGGCGCTCGTCAAACCGAGGGGGGCTACGGGGAGCGGTGAGCCTACTCCTGCTACCTACCGTACGCATCGAGGTCGGCGCAGACGGTGGAAACCCGCTTGCTCCAACTGAGGCGATCGGGGGCAGAGGGGCAAACTCCGGCGGGACCGTGCAACCTCCCGCTACGACAGCAGCGCCAACACCACCGACGCCCGAGATTACGCAGCCCATCGTCCACCACCAGGACGAGAAAACCACGGATTTCTCCGAGGAGGGTCCTCTCATCCGCCGGCCAGCAAGCAGAAGCGGGGGCGGGGTCTCGTGCCGCAGAGGAGCTGCCCATGCCAACCGACATCACCATCCGGTCTCAGGTGCGATCCAAAATATTTATGCCAAAACTGTCTGCGTACTGGTACGAGATATTGATGCAGCCCACCCACACCAATATATGCCAAACAGGATGGCACGCTCACATCGAAAGCTCACTTCGAGTCTCCTGCTCACATGGTATTATAACGCCCCCCATGCTCGGTGGGCCTCAACGAGAGAAGAGTGCAAACCGCAATAGGAGGGTACGACGCAGTGGGCGTGTGTGTTTGCTCTGGTGGGCTGCGGGCGTTTTGTTTCTGGTGCGACAGCAGTGCTATCTCAATGCGTAGATGTAGGCGAGCACAGGTATCCACTGCATACGCAGTGCCATATTTATCATGCAGTCGCCGTCAGGAGAGAAACCAAAACAGACGAACGCGGACAACAACGGGATCCTCGCTGGGACGGCGACGACTTATCTCCAGCTCAGGTCGTTCGTCTTCTTTCGATTTATTTCGCCTTCTCTCTTTCGATGCATGTCGGCTGCTGGCGTATGAATGCATGTTGTGTCTCTCGTACCCAGTACGCTGGCATGACAGTAGTGCGTTGTACAATGCATCATTTGTGAGGCACTATCCCTGTGTCGTAGCTTGTGACCACAGCTTGTTTTCTCCTATTATTGAATGTATGTTGCGCCTGTCGTACCCAGCACGCTGGCATGACAGGGCGTTGTACAACGCGTTATTTGTGATGCACTATTCCTGTGTCGTAGTTAGTGACCACAGTGCTTGTTTTTCCTAGGGTGAAGAATCGGCACGGACAATGGGTGTGTTCCATATATCAATAGGGTGCAGAATCGGCACGGACAATAGGCGTGCCCGCGTGCCCCCCTTTTGCTTGCTTCCATTTCACGGGTCATTTTATAGATGTCATGTCATACGTACGTATATTTCGTTCACGAAATATATGTCCGGAGATATGCGCAACGTGCATACGAAATATAATATTAGGATATGATACAGCAGTAGTCGTATTAAATAGTTATGCGACCTGGTTTCATAGAAGAAAATTAATATACTAGGGCTGGGCACTGGCTGGTTCAGTCAGTAGCGATTGTACTGTCAAAAAAAAAATCAGTATACTGGATTGCACCAGTATACTGGCCGAGTAACGTTCCTCTCTCCTCCCGCAATGCATTTGGAGGGTTTCCGTCCAATTATATGGCGTGTTTCTTCGACGTGCGTAATATAAAAACTACTGGCGAATATACTGGCCGGATCAATCAGTAAATTACTACTGCCAGTACAGTACATACTGTGCCAGTGCCCAGCCCTAGAATATACGGTATACGCAGACATATTCGTTCCACACATACCGCCGTGTTCTACACGATTGTAGAAAATGTGGTTTTCATAACATTATTCGCTCTTTTCGTGAGGGCAACCATCGGCAGAGACTACATGGGAGGCAGAGCATTTACCGATAGCCGACAATGCTCGCTCAATGAAGTACACAGTTCGTGCGTGGTTTTTGTAGCGCAAGATCAGCGCTGTGCAGAGGACATTGGCAGCAGCACATGCCAGAGCAGTTCAATGCTCAGGGCGCTCGATATGTTCAGTCTCAGGCCCTTCTTTTTTTCTTTTTCTTTTCAGTTAAATGTGCAGTACGTACCGGGATCAAAATGTATGCCCAGTTTCAGTGTTGACGCTGAGGACGCCGACATCCGCCATGCCTGCCTAGTTCAAGGATCAGTACGCTATACCAGTTTTAGGCTAGGTTCAAAACCCGGTAAGAACAGGCCGCCGCTCAGGCTTGTTCAGGTATTTGCTCCACACGTACCAGGTACGGAAAATACGACCAGTTCAACCGGCAACAGCCCATCCCCGTCGGTCTCAAGGATTGGTGCACTTTGCTCGGTTCAGCACCGTACGTTCGGGGAGCTGCCCATGTTGGCCTCAGTTCAACGCTCACGACGTAGCGAATTCACTCAGATGACCAGTTCAAGGCTTCATTGAGTACGCTATATAAGCCCAGTTCATCTCAGTACGATCAGGCAGACGCTCATGCCGTGCTTAAGTTCAATGCTCAGGGCGTGACGACTTAATTAAGCCCAGTTCAGCTCAGTACAATCAGACAGACGCTCATGCCGCGCTTACCTTCAATGCTCAGGGCGTGACGAGTTATTTAAAATGTTCAGCCCGCTTTTTTGTTCAGCTCAGTCCGATGGAGAGATACCGGTAGCCGTTCTAGTCTGGTTCACCCGCGTGCACGACGCTCCGAATGATGTCCGTTCCGCATGTCTGACACTCCGCGCAGTTGACAAATCGAAATTCGGCGCGTTTCTGGCATCATCGGTGCTTTACGGAGGCGCGAAGACCTTCCACTTCTCGACCAAGCTAGGGCGTTGCTTAATTGGCTCTATAGGCGGCCCAGCCCACTGCTGCTGGTCCATTCCATGATACGGCAGATCGTGAGAAACAGTGCGGTGTTCTTAAGACCCGCGCGTGCCTTTCACGGCCTTCAGCTCGTCCTGAATGCCTTTCACGGCCACGGAGTCGCCTTTTTCTTCCGTGGCGCACAACTTCTCCTGCGGGAACAGTAACCCCGTGATGGGATCTCCGTCTATGAGGCTCTGTTCTATGCCCACCTGCATTGCTCTCACTACCTTCTTCTCTCTATGTAACTTTTCGTCTAAACGAGCCAAACGGACCAAGTCATCCACACCCTTTTCTGCCTGCTTAAGCAACGTCCTAGCTTGGTCGAAGTAGAAGGTCTTCGCGCCTCCGTAAAGCACCGATGATGCCAGATCCGCACCGAACTTCGATTTGAACTGCGCGTAGTGTCAGACATGCGGAACGGACATCATTCGGAGCGTCGTGCACGCGTGTGAACCAGACTAGAACGGATACCGGTATCTCTCCATCGGACTGAGCTGAACAAAAGAGCGGGCTGAACATTTTAAATAACTCGTCACGCCGTGAGCATTGAACGTAAGCGCGGCATGAGCGTCTGCCTGATTGAACTGAGCTGAACTGGGCTTAATGAACTCGTCACGTCCTGCGCAACGGACGTAAACACGGCATGAGCGTCTGCCTGATTGAACTGAGCTGAACTGGGCTTAATTAACTCGACACGCCCTGAGCATTGAACTTTCGCACGGCATGAGCGTCTACCTCATCGTACTGAGCTGAACTGGGTTTATATAGCGTACTAAAGCCTTGAACTGGTCATCTGAGTGAACTCGCTACGTCGTGAGCGTTGAACTGAGGCCAACATGGGCAGCTCCCTGAACGTACTGTGCTGAACCGAGCAAGTGCACCGATCTTTGAGAGCGACGGGGATGGGCTGTTGCCGATTGAACCGGTCGTACATACCGCACCTGGAACTTGTGGAGCAAATACCTGAACAAGCCTGAGCGGCGGCCTGTTCTTACTGGATTTGAATCTAGCCTATAACTGGGATATCGTACTGATTAGGCAGGAGTGGCGGATGTCGGCGTCCTCAACGTAAACACTGAAGCTGGTTATACATTTTGATCCTGGTATGTACTGCACACACTTTTTATTTATTATTATTATATTTATTTATTTATTTTTAGTAAATACTTAAAAGAGAAACAAGGGGCCTGAGCGGTGGCCTGTGCGTACTGATCTGAGACTGAACATATCGAGCGCCCCGGTCAGTGAACTGTACTGGCATGTGCTGCTGCCAATATCCTCTGCGCAGCGCTGACCTTGCCCTATAAACACGCATGAATTGTGTACTTCATTTGAGCGAGCATTGTCGGCTATCGGTAAATGCTCTGCCTCCCATATAGTCTCTGCTGATGGTTTCCTTCACGTAAAGAGCGAATAAAATTATTAATACCCCGTTATCTACAATCGTGTAGAACACGGCGGTATAAATGGTACGAACACCGTGTGAAGGTCCTATGTACCGAGTATGTCTACGTATACAGCATACTCAATTTTCTTCATATGAAATCAGGTCGTATAACTTCGACGACTGCTGTATCCTATCAAAATATATAACAAGAATATAAAATATGTACGTTGCGCCTATCTCCGGACATATTTTGTGAACGAAATGTCCGAACGTATCATATGTATAGTACGACCCGTGAAATAGATGAAAACAAAAAGGGTGGGCACGCCCATTGTCCGTGCCGATTTTGCACCCAATTGATACAATAGGAGAAAACAAGCTCTGTGGTCATTAACTACGTCTATGCTAATACTGCTGCAGTACAGTAATCATACCGCCAACTGCTGTGGCTGCCTCGAATGTGATATTTTTCGT
>JAYJME010004317.1:0-11058 GCA_036873775.1 Costaria costata
ACCCATCATGGTGACGGCCAAAAAACAAAAGAAAAAGGAAAGGGGGGGGGGGGGTAAAGAGCCCCTCAAATGAAGAGCCCCAGAAAAACATGGAACAAGACCCCTACCTCAGCATGCCTCGTAGGTTTCTTTTTTGGGGGATTTCCCTTGGTTTCCTTGTTCATTCTGGGAATGTTGCACACCTCGGACAGGTCATCGATTCCCACTTGATGATAGATCTAGATCTTTCAGGGCAGATCTATTTCCCGATTTGTATGATCTAGCTCACGTTGCCGGGTGGGAGCCGCATATATAATCTGCATGATCTAAGGCATGTTTCCCGGATTGGACCTGTACGGTATATACAGATCCTGCACAGCATCTCTAGAACGTGTCTTAGATGATCTGGATCACGATCTGTCCGAGGTGTGGATGTTGATGAGTGATCGGCGTTGAAGCTTTTGCTGCACACTGGTTGGTCGGATAACGAAAGTCATTTCATACAGGGTTAATCAACTCACCAGGTGGCAGTAGGTGGCGGGGGGGGGGGGGCATTGGAAGACGTCGTGAGTTCCGGACCCCCTGGGGCCCTTCCGGGGGACCCTGGGGGCCTCCCGGGGGCCCTGGGGCTCTTCCGGGGTCCCTCGGGTTCTTCCTCGGTCCCTACGGCCAGCGGCTTGCCGTGTTTCGCCCGGGCAAGCATTCGTTTCATGGCATACCTAGCGACCGCAACCACCGCTTCCTTGGCCTGAGGAAATACGGCGGATGGGATGATAGGACATTCAGTAGAACTGAGAGTCGGCAGGACTTAAGCCACCATCTACAGTAAGATTTAGTCAGACTATTAGATTTATAGTCGTTCACCGGAGGTGCCGACTATACGATTTAATGGGTTTCTATACTCGCAGGAAGTAGCCGACTTTGCCGACCAAAGCCGGTTACTTCGCTGACGGAGACTACCGATTAGTTATTATTTGTCTTGAAAGCGTGCCGACCCACAGCTCTAGCATTGCGGGTAGGGCCGGGAATCGACACACGCCAAGTTTTCGTGTTTAATAATCAACCACGTTGTTGAAACGAGCCAGAGCCGGGGTTATTGCCGGTATTCTCGCGATACACACGCCGATGTGGTTTCCGTAGGCCTACGTATCAGGGGCCTCCAGAATAATATCATTTGGCAATGATTATTATGTTCCCCCAAAATAGATGACGATATAGGAGCGCATCACACCTTCAGCGCTCTACTGTCGTCCGTAACCCTCACGGTCACACCGAGATCGACATTTATTTTGCTGGTTCGACAAGATGTGGTGGCACTTCATCCATCTCGTCTGCAATTGTGCGGCGATCGGGTTGGAAGCGCGACGGCCAGTGTCGACTTCTGCATGCGCAAGGACGCGTAATGGACGTTGGACTCTGTCATGCACTGGAAAGCCGTCCCAGATTTTTCGACCGTGCGATACCGTCACGAACAATTGTGTTCACATCGACATGGACATTATTCACTGGTTCGATATGATGTATGTATCAATGTGCCCATCTTGTGTGCAATCATGCAGTCATCAGGATGGGGCGCGCCGGCCAGCGTCGGTTTCTGCACGTCCAAGGACGCGTATTGGATGTTGGACGCTCATGCACTGGAGAGCCGTCCATGATCTCGACCGCGCGATACCGTCACCAAACATTGCACCGACATGGACATCGTTACTGGTTCGACCAGATGTGACAATGCATCCATCTTCATTTATTTGCGTTCGTGCGGCGATCAGGTTGGAGCGCGGCGACCAGAGTCGACGTTTTGCACGTGCTGGGCAAAGAGACACCTTCCCCGTTTTGCCGTGGTCAACAACTTGCGGTCGCACCGACAGTCTCGACAGTTTCCGGCTCGACAATATATGTTCGAATCCGTCCGTCTCGTCCGCGATCGTGCAGCGATCGGGTTGGAGCGCGACGGTCAGCGTCGATTTCCGCACGTGCAAGGCTTAAAATGTAGTCGGGTTTTGGAGAGCCGTTCAAGACCTCTACCGTGCTTTACCATCACCCACAATTGCGGTCAAACGGACATCGGCGCTCAATGGTCGAGAAGATGTGTCGGTTAATGAATCTCGTGTACAACCGTGCGGGTGATCGGGTTGGAGTGCGTTGACCAGCATCGAGTTCTGCACGTGCAAGGCGCACCGGAAGATTCGTCCAAGATCTCAACCGCGAATCTTCGAGATCTGTGGTCAAGATCTTGGACGGAACTCCGCTACACGTTAGTCCGACTTCCTGTACGCGTTGGACGTGCGGAATTCGACGATGGCCGACGCGCCTCTAACCCGATCACCCGCACGATGTGCGGACGCGATGGGTGGATCGACACATCTTCTGGAAACATTCGATGTCGATGTCCGTTTGTCCGCAATTGTTGGTGGCGGTAAATCGCGGAAGGGGTCTGCTCGAGTGCAGCACGTACAGGAGTCGACGCTGGCCGTCGCTCTCCACCATCCCGATGGCCGCGCGACTACAGAATAGGTCGATGAATTGGCACACCTTGCCGAATCAGCAAATAAGTATCCAATGTCGATGTGACCGCGATTACTTGGTGGTGATGCGCGCTTCTGTCGACGGGAGCGGGAGGGCTGGGGTTGCCGTCAGCAGAAGCGACGAGGGCGTCCGCTTCCATAGGAAGCAGGCTTGGGATCTTAGAGGAGTTACTGGCGGACCTCACCGGCCCTTTGAGAACCCGAGTGAGGACGTGGCTGCCTGAATCGCAAAATCATCAACCAACTCGGAAGGAGCCCGCTGGAGATCCGCAACAACAACAAATACGAACATGGGTTCCAGAATAACAGATGACGTTGTCCCCAAATCTTGGCTGGGGTGGGTGGGTGGGTTCTTGACACAGAGAAGGACACAGAGAAGGACGCCGACCCAAGGCCTCCGGAAAACCCCCAGTTTGCTGTGGTGTCGAGGAGCAATCAATAATTTTAATTGTCCGTCCGTCCGACCACAACCTCGTAGTCGCCAGACATGACTCTGCTCGAATTTGATACCTGGTGTATATACGTACCTGGTGTATGCTTGATATGATATGCACGACGCAGTTGCTACAAATCCCGCACCAACAGCAGCTATAAAAAAACTGCTTAATCGCATCCGTCACGCCGCGCACGCCGCTACCCTGGATCAACTTCCCGAGAGACAACAACCCGCGCCTGAACCACGCAGCCCGCAAAGAAAGCAAGCTACGAGAGTATTGGCCAAGATCCGCCGCAGGGGCTTCTTACGAGGGGTGAGAGCAACCGCTGTGATTTTGACGCAACGAACGGATTCCCACGAGAGCCTTGGCCATGGTCCGCCACAGGACCTTCTTGGGGGTGGGACGGGCCGATGTTGAGGGATGGAGGAGGAGGGCGCCCACGCTGTTGCCGGGCTATGACCGGCATGCCCGTTTTGTGCCGACGATAGTTATGCGTCGGGAAGGACGGAGGATATGACCGGAATGCCCGCTTTGAGCCGACGATAGTTATGCAGCGCGGCGGCGCTGGGATTTCATAAGTTGAAGCGTAGCGACGTTCCTGGTCAGTGCTGCGTGGAGGGTCCATTGTATAGGCCGGGATTGAGGTTCCTTGCTGCAATGCTGCAACAACGGGGGTCCAGAGGATAGGTTCCCGAAATGGGAATGCGAACCTGTGCTTGCGGGAAACCCCGAAGACCGAAATATGGGCCATCGACCTGGTGTTTACTAAACACCACCCGAAAGTGAAAGATCAAAGTCAGACAACATGTATGTCTCCACTGTCAAGCTGTCAGGTGTCCACCCGTTCGTTATGCACGAGACGAGTATCGCCCGCAAACGTGCTGGGTGCCTCGTTGATACTGCGTTGCCTGTTCTAAAAACTGGAATCATACGAGTACTGGAAATCGGAGGGAATGTGATGCTCACAAGACTGTTGTGGCGCTCTCTCGAACGAACTGAAACGGCAGGTGAGCCATTCGCACAAGTAAGTGCCGGCCGTGGTCTACTTTGTTTGGGGCCCAGGAAGCTCGCCCTGCTGCAACACGACTACTGCCGCCTGCAATCGGCCGCGATCTACGGACTCCCACGAGAGCCTTGGCTAAGCCCCCTGACAATGCCTTTACCACCGGCACCTAGTATATACTCACCACTGGCATCAGATATCTGCTACTATTTCCTTATCATCAGTACCTGCTACTTAATACTGGCACTACGTGAAGTTTCCTTGCCACCGGTACCTGCCTGCTGTTACCTTCTCTCTGCGGCATTTCTGTACCACTGATACCCGGTGTTTCCTTCCCCCCGGCACCTGATATTTCCGTGTCACCGGTACCGGCTTCCTGGCCGTCACAGGAACCTCTTAATATTACTGGTGATAACTACCTCCAGGCTTGGGCGGCGCGGCGGCCAACGGGCTCCCACGATAGCCCTGGCCGAGGCCCGCCAAGGCCATTGCTGGTTCTTAGGGGTGAGAGCTACCGCTTGCCCTCGGCCGTGACCACCGGACCCCCACGAGAAACCTTGGCCAAGGTCCGCCACAGCTGCTTTTTTGGGGGTGAATGCTACCATTCAGCCGCGGCCAGCGGACTCCCGCGAGAGGGAGCCTTGACCAAGGCCCGGTCGCAGGAGCTTCTTCGGGGTGAGAGCTACCGCTTGCCCTTGGCGGGGACCAACGACCTCTCACGAGAGGTTGTTGGCCGAGGCTTGCCACAGGTCCTTTTTAGAGCGAGACCTACCACCTACCTCCGGCCGTGGCCAACGGACTCCTTTCAAGAAAGTGCTCCTGCGCATGGGTCGACGAATACAACAGTAGTACCGGCCCTTTCGTAAAAAACCGAGAAATTGGCCCAGGGTGGATTTCTTATTTAAGTAAGGGTGTGTTCCTCACTATATTTAGTATAACCGCTCCTCCCGAGTTTTTTATGTTCGCTGAAATCTCAGGCCGACTTTCTTATGGGGCTCTGTCGTGCGGCAGGGCGGGTAGTGTGTGTCCGGCATCGATAGAAGAAGAAGAAGAAGAAGAGGTCAACGTGTCCCTACAGGGCCTGCCTGCAGTAACAACGCCCCGCTGTGGGCGTAAAAACGCAACAGGCAAGAGTATGCCTCTTTAGTAAGCTGGAGCTCAGCAGCCGCTCGCTGCTTCACGCGAGACCTCGCACTCTGACGCACGGTTTGATCGGGCAGCCAGCCAGACAAGTAGGCAGACAGACGTTGTACTGACTGTGCGTACCAGGCACTACTACTACTACACTACTGGTATGCAGTAGTTCTGATAAAAAACGACAGTTGTTACTTGACGGTGGGGAATACCACACACAGTGCACTCCGGATGGGAATATAAGGAGGACAGTTGGTATAAACATGAACAACAGAACATCAAACATTCCTTACACCTCCGCCCAGAGTGGCAACAGCAGCTTATGACTTTAGTGCAGCGAAACATACATGCGTTGCCGTGCCGTTCCCTAGGTGTTTTACCGTAACAATTCAAATGCCAAGAGTGGCAACAGCTTATGACTGTAGTGCAGCGAAAAATACATGCGTTGCCGTGCCGTTCCCTAGGTGTTTTACCGTACGTACCATTTCAAATTTTAAGGTTGGATGGAGGCATGGATTTTTTCCGGGATTCAAAAGTAGAAGAAAGCGCCCCAAAAAAGCAGGTACACCTTGTCACTGGGTTATAATACAAACCTGACGAAGGGAATATCTATTCGCACATTTCCATACGTAAAGTCAATCGGTTTTGAGACTTCTTTTTTGACGAAAGGGGAAACGCATGGTGAATCAAGCCTGGTAAGATACATACCAGGAGCCAGGTACACCTGGTACAGTTTGTGGAGGCATTCTAAGGTAGGGGGCGGCTACGTTTGGGACCTGACGGGGCTCCTGACACAGGTAGGTGACCGGGACCCCCCCCTTGTGCAATGTGGGCGTGAGAACATCATTGTGGATTACATTGCACTGTGTAGCAAACGCCATAAGGTGTCGACAAACCTGTTTTTTTGGTACGCCTAATAATAATGGTGTACTTAGGTTTGTCTCCACAACAAGGATTTGTTTACGCCCACTTTGTGCAAGAGGGAGGTCCCGGCCACCTGTGGAACTATAAGTAACTGAGGACCTCGTAACCAATATCTTGGCAATCCCGTTTGTATCTACAGTAGAGCCGTTTAGTCCGTATCAAAATAACATTTCAGCAAAATTTCCTAGTTTTTTTTTTCCCCATGAAAAACAGGAAACATTTCCTAAACCAGGAAATTTAAAAGAGGGCAAAATAATAGGACGGCTTCGCGCACGTTCTGTAGGCGGAAAAACCCCCCAGGAAAATCGGGAATTTTAGGGCAAAAAAAACTTCGATAATAATACTGGCCCTTTCTTAACCCTTTTACTACCCCAAGAAGTATCCCACACTATTTCAAGTTGTTTTGTCCCCAAAACCGTTTCCGGCTCTAAAGGGGTTAAGAGTTACCTGGTAATGACTATTGTACCTAGCCCACTGAGCCTCAGAAAAAATAGGTGCACGAGGAAGACATTTATATAGTGCACGCGGTTTTCTCATTGGTCGATTGTTTTGGTAATATTTTTTTATTGGTGGAAAATCTCTGTCTACAGTTGGAGCACAAGTGTACGTAGGAGATTCGAGGAACAGACACGCAGATAGGTACGATACATTAGTTTTGGTTTCTTTAGAGGCCCCAGGTGACGCTGGAGGACATTTAATTTACAAACATGATTCCATAACTTGCAGTACCGGTCGATATGCCAACAAGTGGGGCACCTGAGTATACTATATATCCATTTTGGACGTAAAACAGCCTCCCTCCAAACCAACACGGGCCATTAGCGAGTGTTGCAGTTTATCCCAACAACTAATAACAAAGGGATGGAAACCGTGGAACAGCGGGGGGGTTGGATTTCCTCAATTTTTGTTGGAGTTTTTTTTTCCTTCAGCATTAATAATACTCTATAGTGTCGTATAGAGCGACCCCCCCCTCCCCCTCCACGCATGCTAACGCCATCCGGGCGAAAACCATTCCCGGGCATCGCCCCAGGCACCACCGCCGCTCTTAATAGAGCCAGCGCAAAATTCCCGCCCAATAATATCGCTCAAACCTCCTCCCCGACGACCTCTGGCCTCTAGCTGTCCGTGCGCGTTCATATTATCAGACTCATCCCGCACGACAGCGACGGCTAGCTGCAGGAACAGCGGGGTCAGGAGCGACACCCAACAACAGCAGCAGGTAGGTGGAGCAGCAGCAACAACAACAACAGCTGGCAGGCAGCTACAGCGCCAGCACCTTCCAACAACAACAGCAGGCAGCACCAGCACCAGCACCAACCAGTAGTTGTGCTCCGTCTGCGCAAAAAATATCACTCACTCCCCGAAAGCCATTATTGTCAACAGGAGGGAGGACTAACGGGGGGATGGTAGCATCCGAAACGTTACGACGATAAGTAAGAAGTACGTAGGGTGGCCTTGGCTCAATAAACCAATCTGTCACTGACGGAATAGTACGAGCAGCAAAGAAAGCTGTCACTGACTGGTGCCACTGACTCTGAATCGATACCGCCACACCTACCAACTAACTAATAATACTCGTAGCAACGGTGCAACCGCACGGACTGAATCGATGCCACACCGCACCTCCCAACATTTAGCGATGCTGTCACTGCCTGACTGAATCGATGCCACCGCACGTCCCAAAAATAGCAAAACTTCCACTACTAACGGAATCGATGCCACCGCACCTCCCGCTAGCGGAGCTGTTACTGCTGGCGGAACCGATGCCACCCACTGCACCTCCCAATAGCAAAGCTGTCACTATCGGACTGGGTCGACGCCACCGCACTTCCCGATACCAAGCAGTTCACTGACTAGAATCGATGTCACCGCACCTCCCAATGGCAAGCTAGCTGTCACTGACTAAATAAATCGATGTCACCGCACCTCCCAATAGCAAGCTAGCTGTCACTGACTGAACCGATGCCATCGCACCACCCAATGGCATGCTATTATAGCTGTCACAGACAAAATCGATGTCACCGCACCTCCCAATACCAAGCTAGCTGTCACTGACCGAACCGATGCTATCGCACCACCCAATGGCAAGCTAGATGTCACTGACTGAATCGATGCCACCGCACCCTCCCAATAGCAAGCTGTCACTGCCTGAATCGATGCCACCGCACCTCCCAATAATAGCAAAAGCTGTCACTGCACTGACCGAATGGATGCCATCGCATCTACTACTAGCTAGCTGCCAACCGATCGAACCGACGCCGCTCACCGCATCTCTCAATAATAGCAAAGTTTTCACTGCACCCACTGAATCGTACCACTGACTGCGCCTCCCAATAGCAAAGCTGTCACTCTGACTGGATCGAGGCCATCGCCCCTACTATCATAGTAGCCGGATAGGCAAGACACGCATATTCGCTCACAAGTCAGTAAGTACCAGGCAGCAACCACCGGATACAGCGAGGATGAAGCCAAGCTGCCGTTGGCCGGCTGAATCCATGCCACCCCATCTCCCCAATAGAAAAGCTGTCACTGGTCTAGGTAATTGACGCCACTGCACTGCCAAAGATCAAAGCTGTCAACCCTCTGGCCGAATCGATGCCAGTGCACCTCCCAATATAGCAAAAGCTGTCAACTCTCTCATTGACCGAATCGATGCCGCTGCACCTCCACAATAGCAAAGCTGCGACTCCGACTGGATCGACGCCACCGCAGCTACTATTTACTGGTATCATAATCGCAGCCAGGTTGGCAAAGGCACGGACATTCATCCAACACAAAAAAAGCCAATAGGAACTGACTCGTCGCCCTTTTGCAGTGGAGAATGTACGTGCTATTATTCGGCTTTTGTCGGGTGGTAACCCGATAGGTAGGTTGTCGGTGGATGGGTCGAGAAAATCGGACAACCATGCATATGCGTCGAGCGTACCGTTCAAATACGTCTTAACAGTACAGTACAAAATACGCCGCTACTACCTTCTCTCCGACCGCAAAACTGGGCTGAAACAAATCAAAACCATGCAGGGTTTCAAAACGCCAAATGCAACATGCGCAGGATCAAAACCAAACCAAGCCCCCCATCATAAGAAATGCAGCGGTTTCAAAACGCTAAACGTAACGTGCGCTGCATCAAACGCCAACAATCTTCATCAGAAAAAAAAACCCAGCGGTTTCAAAAACGCCACACGCGCGCTGGTGCACCAAAAACCCCAACCGTCATCAGCAGAAGGAGCTTCCTTCACCAGAGGATGAAACGAACCAAGAAAACACAATTCATGGAACGTAACAAAAACAAAAAACGGCGTGGCGTGATCCGTACACTCTCCTGCCTAGCTGTTGGTGACGACCTCAGAACTCCTGGGTGCATACGGCATAGTACATACGTGACGAAGCCCTACCTACGGCAACCAGAACGGGGAAAGGAAGGGGGGGTAGCAAGGAGAAAAGTCCCACCCAAAAACAAATCGAGGGTTTCCATTTATAACCGGCCTCTGCCTCCGCCCCTCCCAAACTCCCCTCCACCCCTAACTTACTTCACTCTCAACCCCACCCCCCCCGGAATCAAATGAAGCCGGTGTCGTCAACCGATCGAATCAACCAACCAAGCGACAAAATCAATCGACCAACCAATCAGTCAATATACATCGATCAGGCGGCAAGTTAATCAGTCATTCAACCAACCGATCATTTAATCAACCAATCAAACGACCAATCAATCAATCGATAACTCAATCAATCAAAACCAATCAATCAATCAATCAATCAATCAACCGACCAATCCGTCAATCAACCAATCAATCAACCAGCCAATCGATCAATCGATCAACCAACCACTCATCAATTAATCAATCAATCAACCCACCAATCAACGGATCAATGGATCAATCAATCAATCACTCAACCGATCAATCAATCAATCAATCAATCAACCAATCCATCAACCAACCAATCGATAAATCGATCAATCAACCAATCAATCAATCAATCCATCCGCGATTCAATCAACCATTCGACCACTCAATCAACCAACCAACCGACCACTGCGCAACCAGTCAAACCACTCAACCAACCAATGAAAGAACCAATGCAAGAACCAGGCAACATCTTATCAGCCAATCAACCAGCCAATACACCAACCAGTCAACGACCAACCAACCAACCAACCAACCTGCCAAATCAACCAATCAAATCAACAAAAAATAAAAATCAATTGTATGAGCTGTATGAGTTGAACTTCTTGGCGAGCTCCTCGCACGCCGGCAGCGGCATGGCCTCCAGTTCGCGCATGATCTGATTGTACGCTTCGCTCGTCACCATTCGTCTCTTTCGCTTCGCCTGAGGTACAAAAGAGTGTCGCGTTTGCACACCGAAAAGAAATGCAGCATTATGGGGGACGACAAACAGTCAGGAACCACAATGAGCCCCATGTATATATCCCCTATTTTTGGCAAAGGATAAGATTATGAGAGACATGGAACCGTTTCCAGCATAATCTGCTGTTTGCTGTTCTGGAGTGAGGATTGTAATAGAGATAATTGGCGTTTTGGTTCACTTTGATGGCAGCAACGTGGCGTTGTTTGGTTCATCGCGGGAGTGAGAATGCCAAGGGGATACCGCCCGAGACGGTGCTGGCAGACTGGTAGAACACGCGAACAGACAGGGCTGCTGGTAGAACAATAGAACAGACAGGGCTGCTGCTTTTGCCCTGACTAGAGGTTGCTCGACCAGATATTTCGTGACTATCCTTTTTGGTAAAAATCTCTGATTATGATTTCGATGTTTCCTCGTACATACCAGTACTACAGTAGTAATAATAGCTTCAGATTTAAATAGGTGTAGCTCATTAATCTGATACTTCGCGCATACCAGGCATTTTAAATGCATGACATGGTTGATACGGGGAAACACGTTAGGGTAAAGACTATAAATAGAGTGTTTGCGTCAAAGCGTTTTCTGAAAAATACCGCACCGTTCCTAAAAAGAGTGAATTTACTTCTGGTAGAGTTTGCGCAAAAGCAAATCCAAAAGAGACTTTGCAAACCCTTCGTGCCGTATGAAA
>JAYJME010004318.1:0-11056 GCA_036873775.1 Costaria costata
GGAGAGGCCCCGCTATGTCACAGAAAGACATGCGCGACCGTCGTCGATACAGACCTTCGTTCGTTCAAACAAGCACAAGGACAGTCGACGGTGATACAGTAACGCCTTGCCGTAGACACTGTAGCTTGTGGTGCTCTACATCTTTCGTCGCACGAGGTGTTTGTTTCCATACTCGGTTCAAGACAAATACCGTTTGAAGAAACGGTCGACACTCTAGCTAAAGTATATTAGTATGATCAGTACTGAAGCTGTCTTGCCTCCCCCAGTTAAAACCTAAACACAAAAAAAACGAACCCGGGCTATAGTTAACATTCCCCCTACTAGTCGAACTGGTACCTTGCCACACGATCTACCCTTTCGTTTCTGCATTCTGCGACAGCTGTGTCAACGCGGCTGCCACCCCCCCCACCTCCTTTGCTCTCTCTTGTCGCCGCTCTTGGCGTCCTCTGCTGCTTGGTGTATCCAGCTCCTCTCGGCTTCGAGCCTGTTTCATCTCGTGATGAAGCCGTTGGCGGCTTCAGCAACCCCCCGATACCACTGCCCTCTCTTCTTGGCCGTCCTCGGCTAAAATACCGCATCTACTCCGAACAGCAACGGGGAGCTTTCCGTGGAGTCCTCCGTGGCTTTGAGCGACCTGAGGACGTTTGCTAGACATCGGAGACCTAACAAGGCTTTCTTATGAAGTCAAAAAAGAGCCTTTTCGATACTAACGCTTTCGATCGAGCAAGCCGATCCGCACATCCGGTCGATCCTTTTGACTTGTTTGGCTTGATGCGCGGGTCGAATTGCTTGATCGAAATAGGTTTTGGACTCTCACCACCTCATAAACACACGACGAGACAACACAAATCAACCAACTAACCGCTCCGATGATGGCTTGTCTGCTGTTGCTGCAGTGCTGCTGCTGTTGCTGCACACAGTGAGTCAGCGCGGCACACCCCTTTGGCCGCCCGCCAGCAGCGCGCTGTCCCATATGGCAAGAGTACGCGGCATCGATTAACCAACAGCTGCTGCTGGGTTCACTTCGGCGACTCTCAAAGAAGTCAAACGCCTGGGCCGCGACGATCAATCAGATGGGGAATCCTCGGGCGCCAGACTCACTCCTTGCTCGCGAACAAGGCACGATAACTTAATGTGTTCTTCAGCACCACAGCCAAGGTAGCAAGTGTATACCAGTACAATGTTTGAGCCAGGGTCACCATGCGATCCTTTTTCTAGTCGAGCTCTCCCAGATCATACAGTGAGTTGCTAAATAAATCGAAAGTCGAACACCAAAGTGGGTCGTTCCGAGATAAGGCCGCTCCTCCTTTATCATCAAAAGAGCGGATGGGAAACAGGTGGGAAATACGTCACACCAGCTGAGCTCATCGAAGTTTGACCACCTGCCACAAAATCAGTAAGAGCATCGTATTACTATCTCGCCTATTGCGCCGATGTCTGGATACCCGGGAACGGTCTGGTGTGCACTGCAAACGAGGATGAACTGCCCGGCGCAGAGAATGGCAGAAACAGACTGTAGACGAACGTTTTCTAAACAATTTGAGAACGGCGGCCCCCAACAGTTGGTTTCTCGTGCTCCTGTTTGAGCACGTGGGCCTGTATACGACCAAAACGGCAGAGAAATACTAGAATGGTGGAGGACCATTTTAGTCAATAGTGTCGGTGGGAACCTTCTCAAACTGTAGTGGGCCCAACAAATCTCAACAAACAGGCCCCACTCACTACATAACACGCAGCACCCGTCACCTTGTCGATTCTTCGGGCAGTTCGACGGCGGCAAGGGCTACTCGTACTACTCCGGGAGGCCACAGCAGCAGCAGCAGTGCCATGATACACGTGCTTGGCCCGACAAAGCATGAACAAAATCACAGAAGTTGCATTCTGCCTGCCTGCCCTTCTCCACCAAGGCCGAGCTTGGGTTCGGTATCAGACACACGGTTGCCCCCCAAGAACAGCAGAACACCGAGCAATTACGGCTACAGTTCCCCACTAGCTGCTCTCGGTAGCTGCGGATAAAGCCGGGAGAAGTAGGAGGGAGAGTCCTTCTATCTTCAATGGTGACATGTCAGGTGGCGGCCGTGTGCCGTCTAATGACGTAGATATTGTACGATGTCGGATATTATCACCTTCAAAAACAATACAAAATGTGTTTCCTTCACATTTCTTGAAATAACTCAGCGACGGCTACTGTGCTTCATGAGCTTCTGCCTTTTTTTTCGGCGGAGCTTTTCATGGCAAGAGACCACTGCCCTGGTCATTGATGGTCAGAATTCGTGCAGCGGCCGTCTGCTGTGTGGTTGTTGCGGGTTGGTTTGTGATTTGCTGGTTCGAGACATTAAACCAGCGCCAAACTGCTGGCGCCTGACACATGGGTTTTGTACGTACGGAAATCATTCCGAAATAAGGCAAACATACATACATGCCACTCTGGCAGAACGTGTTGAATTGTGGACAGTCCACCAAGAAACTGGTACAAGCATATCATGTCTGGTTTGCTCATGGTTTCGGTACTGGAGACATAACACGAACGGTTTAATGTGCACCGCAAACGGGGATGGAGTGTGTGCACTCTATCTGTGCAACCAACAAACCACCAAACCAACCCTCCATACGTCGGTGTTGGAAATAACCCGATGATGGCACCCTCAGGACAGTTGTGTCCTGCTCGTTGTGTGCTCCTCTGCGTTCGACGAAATAGGAAGAAACCAACTTCGTATATCTTTAGTCTAGATATATTGTGTGCCGTAAATCAAAAATTGCCCAGCCACAATAATATTAAGCAATTCGTAGTTTTTCGGTGTACTGTGTCGCACCACCGCTCATCAAGCAACACGTCTCGCAACGGTATACCTCGTACTCCAAGGTAACGGGCCTGTCCTCCGCCTATTAATAGAGGGGACGAAGTACGCCTAATATCCCTCCCGGATTGAATCGGCACCGGACTATTGACTCATTAACATACATGAACATATAATTGCGGGAACGTAAAGTTGAAACATTATACCTATCTTGAATACCTAGGTTCTCCACCCACACTGCAGACTACACACCGATGTTGCAATGGTGTACCAGGTACGCTACAAGATAGGGCGCGTCCTTACTGTTAACTGTGCACCAGTAGGAAACGCATGCACAATACGCACATCTAGAAGAGTAATATCGGAGATGTCACCCTCCTGGCGGTAGTTTCCCTCCAACCAACACTTCTCAACAATATCTCGCACAGCTATGTCAGACAGACTAATCGCACAGCTATACCATCTTACTGCCTCCCAAACTGGGAGCTCCCCCCAAAATATTTCTTCGACGATGCTTAACTATAGTTATAAACAACAATGGCAAGATCCATACATCCAACAACACAACGTTAGCATATCGTCTCAACCATAGCCCTTGAGCGCAGGCCCCAAATACACCCACGAATACACCCACCCACTACGATCATTCTCAGATGGGTCCTCAAAGTCATGCACAATTCCAACGAATATAGTCGCCATGGGGCACCATACTAAATGTAAATCCCCCCCACTATAAAATATCATTCCGACGATACTTCACCGTAGTTGTATACAACAATAGTAGCAATCTCCATATAACCAACAACTCCAATGTTAATATTTAGTCTCAACCATTCTCCCGAAGCACCCGCCGCGAATACGTACCCATTCACTACGAGCATTTCTAGCATGAGCCTCGAAGCAAAAACACACCAACGCAGAACTTACTCGCCGTGGGGCCCCATCCTGGATGTATTCATCATACCAAACCCATGGCATACAACCCTCCACCATAAAATATCGCTCCGACGATATTTCACCATAGGTGTATACACCAATCACGGCAATCTCCAAATATCCAACACCTGCAATGTTAACACTCACTCATAACCCCGAAGCGACGGCCCCGAATATATACCCACCCAACTACGAACATTGTCCGATGAGCTCTCGAAGACATCCACAAAACGAAATTACTTGCCGTGGGGCATCATGTTGAATGTATTTATACCAAACATGTTATCTTGAACCCCCCACTGCTACAAATCGGACGATAAAGACGAACCGTTGGGGTTGCCGTCGCACTCACACTCTGCGCGTATAGCAATTGTGGTCGAAGATAATCATCGTTCGACCCGATGCTAAGACAGTTTAGTGGGGTATTATTGGGAACGAAGTGGCCGATGAACCGTTAGCTGATCGGCTCGAAGCCATAGTCAGACCTCGGGTCAAATGAAGCACCGTTGGTGACCTTTAGCTTGCTCATATTAAGGCCGATGTTGCCCGACATGACGGTTTTCATAGAGTCGTTGAAGCGGATCGTCACCGCATCTTCGAATGTGTTGTCGACGAACTGGGTGCCGTCCGCGTCCATAAGCTTGATGCTTTCGCCACCACCGACTATGGTATTGTCCTGGAATACGTTGTTTTGGGACCGCCCAGAGTCCGCCACATCGGGAGCGTCCGACCCAAGGTAGGCGTAGGTGTTTTACCTGGGCAGTGGGTTGCGAAGATGTTTCAAAACCAACGGATGTGTAGCCAAAAAAAGACGATTAGTTACACTCGCAATTACGTTCATCGTGGTGTTTGGAAGAGCACGCTACGGGCGAACTAAAGCGATAAACGCAACGGTCGGCTGGTTGAACAGGCTATCGAGTCCCTGTGAAGCGAAGGAGCGGGGGCAGGGTGAGTATAGGCCAGGCTTCCATTCGGTAATCAAGACGCCGTCCTCACTTAGCAGAGCCGCTGATGACGTTTTTGGAAAAGACGTTGCGACCGCATCCTACGGAAAACCTAACCCCGTACTTGTTGTTCTCGAATATGTTGTCGGACACGTCAGCGTTGAAGGACTCCATCATTGCCAGTCCAGCGTCGCCGTTGTCGTGGACATAGTTGCCTGGCGAAAGGCGGAATCACAGTTTGTCGCGTGAGACCAGAGATGTAAAATATGTCATACGACGGATAATCGGTACACTCGACGTCGTTACTACGGGCTGTACGGGTAGCTGGAATACATTTGCAGACCGTCCAGTCAAGAACTACCTTGTGTTAGATTTGCGCTTGTCGAGCACGCAAAAAACTTGTCTCGCTGTCTCGACTATGTGAGTCTTGTGTTTCACGCATCGGCCGCGATGTCTTGCGACGCAGGCAGCTGTATTTCCGAACTGTTGCTAATCAAATCCCGACAAGACGAATATACTACTGACATAGCGCCAACGTTCGACGTAATGCGTAGTGCCACGCGTTGCCATGCCGCTGTACACCAGAATGGTGCACATTGCTCACCTTTGACAACGGCGTCGTCGCTGCTGCGGTGAAGGAATATGCCGGCAGATGACGAAGCACCACCATAGACCTCGTTTCCCTGTGCGTCGATAAACACGAAGAACGTTGGCGTGTTAGCTAAGATCTGCGCCAAGCCAACGTTTGTGTGCACCGCACAGCGTAATCCTTGTAAATCCCCAGTAGGTACCTCCAGCTCCGGAATGGGCAGGGGTTTCCATGAATGCAGACTGGGTTTGTATTCCAGAGCTAACACTGGTTACCATCTATGACGTTGGACAGCAGCATTACTGTTTATAAATGACCTTAAAACCTTAATGCTATATGTCCAGTGCGGTATAAACGGCAAATATATCTGCGTTTTTTGTACCTGGATAGACACTCCATTACAGCCTTTGGAGGCGATGATCCCGTGGTATCCGTTGTCGTAGACCTCGTTGTCATGGATCGTCAAGAAATCGCTGTCGTCGTGCGGGTCGAAGCCGTAGCCCGAGTTGTCGTGCATTTTGTTCCTCCTCCAGTCCCCCTGCTGGTGGCCGTAGGTGTAGACTCCGAAGTTGTTGTGGTGTATGTCCGAATCGTAGATATTGCCGTAGACATTGACATCATCGAACACTTCGTGGTTACTCTTGTCGACGCAGAATCCACGGACCTGGTGATGGAGTGGATGAGTGCGAGTGTACGTCAACCGCCGGGGGCCAAATGGGGAAGCGTGTTAGAAGTGAAGGACACGTGTTGCTCCAAATACGTATGTGTATTATGAACACCTCATCTATCGCATATTTTGCTTCAATACCCACACGGTAAGCGGCAGCTTGAATGCTATGGTGAACAGGGGCTATGGTGAAGTTGGCGTGTTTGACATTTGGACCGTGTGATAGTCGTCGATGTATCATAGTGCAAACTCTTGAATGTTTTCCATCTCACGGCAACCAGCGACCCCGCAATGAAACAACAGCCCGTCAATGAGGCGGTCTATATTCACACACAAGTAATGTACAGGGCATCAAAGTCGACTATATGCATAGTTTTAAACGCACAATGACGCGCTTGATCGTCCTACGGTGGCGGTTTGGTATCCCACCTTCCACGTAAGACCATAGCTCTCGCTGCCGTGGTATCCGAAGTAGCCCATTTCGCTGTCCTCTATGTCCATCCTCGCCTCTCCCATGTTCTTCTTGGCTCTGCCCCTGCACTTCTGGCTGGCGTCGGTGATGACCTCAGAGACGGCGCTGATGTACGATCGACCATCCTCTTCGTCTTTGTCGGGGCCGTTTGTTGAAGTGTCCCACGCGAACACCTGGCATGGATGATGTTAGTCGAGGCAGAGTGCACACAACGCATTGAGCATGGCACAGGAAGAGCTGACCTGGAAGTACACGGAGTAATGTTTCACAGGGGGGTGGAGGGAGAATAGGGGGGACCCCAAGCTTCGCGAAGCAAAGGAGAAAGGTAACAACACTAGGGGAGATAGGTCCGCGTATACATTGGACAGCAGACAGGTTTTGTCTGCTCCAAACGAAACCTAGTCAACATGACTACTCTTAGTTGACGCTGTACGTACAACCTTACGGTGTAGTTATTCTAGCTGAGGTTGGCGTTTGGCAAGAGCGACCCAGAAAACAAAACGTGATGCGAGTTACAACGGTATCCACAGCGTGGCTGAAAACAATTTATGTTGGCATGTATTTACCCAAGAATCCACTTTTGACTACTTGAAATCGTGTAAACCGGACCCGTCGAACTATATGATTGCCCTCATAGCCGAAGCAAAAAGCACTAAGGGACCAAATTTGACTGTGGTCAAACATGGACACGTTATAATTGTAGACTCTGCCGTGAGCGTATTACACAGGCGTTTAGTCCTTCACGATCACAAATATTAACCTTGGTTGGGCAATGTGTGAATTCGAAACGCAGGGGGGTACCTTGGTGCTCAGGAAATCGATGCTTCCGCCGTGAGCGCGCAGGTTGATGAAGGTGTCGCTCGTGCTAAGCAGACGTAGCTCATCAGCGTCACCACCGGACCACCGGCCGACGACCCGTGCACCTGATTACAGACGAAGAACGTAAACATATATGTTACGGACTTTTAAGATGTCAGTTCAACCGTAACGCGTTCTGGAGTCCCTTAAACATGCAACGTGTACAATGGTTTGTGCACAAAACGGGATTACAATCTAACTACCCCAGGACTACAGCCTTTGGCGCCAATCCGAAGAGGGTATCAAGAACATGAACTATCCACTGTGTTTCTCTGCAGGGTTTAGAAGGCGGTAGCATACCTTCAGCGTGATGCCGTCTTCTACGAAAACTTCCTCGGTGAGCAACCATGTCCCTGTCGCGCTGTCACTGATGTCGCCGCTGTTGGGGTCGACGGCATACAAGGGCGGCCTACTTCGTTGGTGCTTCCATATTTGCTCCATTGTCACACAGCCGCCACGCGTCTCTCCATCCGCCGACTCAAGGTACAGCCGAGAAGACACCGATGAATATCGTATAGACACGGGGATGCTCTCATTGCACTCCGGCTTGGGAATAGGCTCGTTCGGCGACTAAGTATCTTTGGCGGCAGCTAGCTTGAGAGCGACCATGCCCAAAAAAACAGCTTTTCCCACGGCCATCGAAGTCTTGGTTTGTTGATTCCGGGTGGTAGTGTGGACACTTCGTCTGGGATTGGGGACGGTGATGCGGTTTGGTGTCAGACTAATGCAACATTGATATAGAATAGAGGCATACTCGACATTCACGCAAGACGAGGCACAATAAACGACTTTAGGGTTGTAATTGGTTTGTGATCCTAAGAATATGAAAAATGTTAGCATATAACGAAACCTGTACATGCAGAGGCATACCCTAGCTGGAAACTATATTATGAACAGTCGACTGTAGGGGCGTATCTCCGTTCGTGGGCGTATGCTTAGGAGCGACCTCACCGAAAGGAGAGGTTGCGTCAAGAGAAGTGCTAAGCCGAATCGGTTGGGACTATGCCCTCGTGTACATCGCCCATACGAATAATTTGAACTCCATGACCAAAGACGGAGCTTGCTTCATGTGTCGGGTATAGGAGTGGAATACACGTCTCACGATTATCATGCCTACCATTGCTATTCTACGTAGTATTGTGGCCCCTAGATTGTGCCTGTTGCACGCTATTACGGGGGACCATAGTAAATAGGACCAAATATTGTTCGCAAAAACAGGGAAATCTATTGGTTTTGGTGTCTACAGTAGGTTCTATTGTGTCTACAGTAGGTCCTATTAACTATGGACCAAATAGTGTTAGCAACAATAGGGAAACAAATAGGTTTTGGTGTCTATAATAGGTCCTATTGTGTCTACAGTAGGTCCTATTAACTACCAGGTATGGTCCCCCGTAATACGTATAATATATAAATGCTTTTTGTTTTCTGATGTCGGCTTCCTGGAACGGTATAAAACCCCACCAAGACAACGATTCGACCATTTCTGCGTTCCGACAACTTTCGAAGTGGGTGTAGCACCTACATACCTAATATACCTGGTATGGCGGGGTATATGGCGTGTTTTTTTTGTTTGGTCTGCAGTTTGTACCTCCTTTTGGCTCCAAACGGAACAGGTATTCGTACATACAATGCTTTACGAGTACCTTTTTTTGGTCATGGCGCTTGTTATCATGCAAGCGTTATGCTCATGATTCTCCATAGCACGAACGTGTACCCTTTTTTGGGTGTTGCCCTTGCTACCCTACAATAAGTACGTTACATCATATTATATCATATGATATCCGTAGCTCAGATCGTCTACGTTTTTGGTTGTGTTGCCTTATGACATGATGTTATTACCTCTTATTATAGATGTTATGGTATTCAATGTCCATACTATTAATAGTATATATAGCACGGGCGTCGTCGTCATAAGTCATCAGTCATCTGAAGTATGATACGATCATGATCGTCATCGGTTTCCGTTTTTGCGATATATTAACAGTCTGTCCAGCAGTAAGATTATGAACATATTTGGACGTTTGCTGCCCATAGCATATACCTGGTACGTATTGCTGCCCTGCCCGCAGTAAGATTATGAAAACATTTGGACATTTGCTGCCCATAGCATATATTGCTGCCCTGCTCGCAGCCGTCTCCTCCTGATCTCCGCTGGCCGTTTCGTGTCGCTAGCTCTGAGCGTCTCGGCGCCACCCCGGTCGCACCGGTGTATTGTGGATATATCTTATCATAATCGCACAGTAAGTTGTATTTTCTTCTGAATGTTTCGATATCGTATGTATGTTGTGACACCGATATCTTTCATTAGCTCCGATGCCACCCTGATCGCGCTGGCGTATTTTGTATTTTGGCACCCTAAGATATCGTCTCTTCTAAATATATCGATATTGTATTGAACGATAGCAAAACATCCGTATCGTGCACCGTGATATATGATCTCTTCTAAATAGATCGATGTCGTTTTGTGCACTTGTGATGTCCGCTTGCGGCTTGTATTATTGGCTTCGAGCGTCTCCGACATCACTCCAGTCGCGCCGGTGTATTTTATATTTTGTTATAAAAGAAAAAAACGTCAGCTGTATAATAAAATACTCCGGAGAATAAAGATCGAGGATTTCGTCGAAAGTCTACTTTGCAAGCTGCGTGGGATACTTCGATCGCGCGTACTACGTGTTTTGTAAATAACCGTTGCGCCGGCGCCGGTGTATTATCGCACCCTAAGATATCTTCTCTTCTAAATATATCGGTATCGTATGGTATGATATTATATACATATCGTCAGTATCGCACCGCAAGATATCGTTTCTTCTAAATGTATTGATATCGTGTGGTACGTGGTATAATATTATATGTCTCCTCATCTCCGCTTGCCGCTCTTATTGTTTGCTCCGATCGTCTCCGACGCAAATCCGGTCGCACCGGTGTATTTTCGTACGGTCAGATATCATTTCTTTTAGACATATCGATATCGTATGATACGTATATCTACACAGCAGCATATCGATATCGTATCGTCATCACATTTGCATCATATCATATGAATATCATGTACTGTACAGAGCTCCACACATGCATCGGATATATCACCGATCCCCAGCTAACCCTTTTACTACCCCAAAAAAACATGCCACATTATGTCCAAGTTTTGTCCCCAAAAAACGTTTCCGGCTCTGAAGGGGCTCCCTGTGTGTTTTTCTTTATTGTTCGGTTATTTTTTTGATTTATTTCGCCTCATCTCGTTCGATGCATGTCGGTTGCTGGCGTAGGAATTGATGTCGTGTCTGTCGTACCCAGTACGCTGGCATGACAGCAGTCAGTGCGTTGTACAATGCATTATTTGTAATGCATTATCTCTGTGTCGTAGTTTGTGACCACAGAGCGCGTCTCTCCTAGGGTGAAGAATCAGCACGGACAATGGGTGTGCTGGATGTCGACGAGTAGAAGAACGGTTGAATGTGAAAAACACACTCAAACACAAAGCAAGTGGGATGGAATGCCAAGGTGTCATCTCGAAAAGCACGCCCCTGTGCCCATGAAAGGGACTGCTGTCCCCAATTGGGTGTGCAGGGCGGAGTACGGAGGTGTGTTGAGCTGTGTGTGTGGTACTGGTGTGTGGTACGCAGTACCCAGAGATAGCGGCAACGAAATGCTCGTATCATACCGTATTAACACTTAATAATGATTCCTGTACGTATTATTGATTGTTGATATACAGGTCGTCCCCTGTGGTTCAGTGTTTAGCATCGAAGACACTGAAATTGGTTGTCACGGGTTCAAGGCTCGGCGCAAGCA
>JAYJME010004319.1:0-11056 GCA_036873775.1 Costaria costata
GATCTAGGGTCTAGACTACGGTCTTAAAACTACGGCCATGTAAGACAACGGCTACCCCGCCCCACAACCAGGGTACCGTTTTTCTTTTGTTTTTGCGGTCATCATGATGGCTATCGTGTTAGATCACACTGTGCGGGGTGTAGGACCTAACTCCGCACAAGGGGAGCGATCGTATCACGCAGTCTGTACGTGGTATTGCACCCACGAGGCAGTTACATAGTATTACCCGTTGCTGCCTCTAGAAGGGGCCAAACTAGAAAACAAGTCAACTCGTTGGACGCTGTCAACCATAAGCAAGACAGTAGGCGCAAGGTGCCGAAGTCTGTCTCACAAGCGGTTCATAGTAGGATGCAGATCACCCTTCACGCGACTCGCCGAACACCTCATGGTGCTACGCGCTTGGCGCAAGTAATGTCTGCCTGGTTGGTAAAAACCGGACGTGTTCCGTCCCGGCATTGTGAGGATGCGAGGGTCTATCATCACACAACTACGGCCATGCACGAATCGAGTGCATCCCTCCCCCGCACGATCCTTCCCCATCGCATACTGCTATGTACCTGCTGGTCGAAAATGGCACGTCGCTTGGCCATATCGCGTCGCCTGGTCTCTTTCTCCAGCCGCTGCCGCTTTTCTCGCCTGACAGAGGTCAGTAGCAGAGGTCAGCAACCGAGATAAGTAAACAGAGATAAGTAAGAGATGACAGTACCAGAGGTAAGTAACAGATATTTGTAACAGACATAAGCAACAGAGGTCAGGAACAGAGATAAGCGAACAGAGATCAGCAGCAGAGACCAGTATCAGAGATAGATCAGCAACAACAATTAGCAACAGAGATAACCCTGACAGAGATCAGCAGCGGCGACCAACAACAGAGATCAGCAAGCCAGCCGGGTATCGTGAGCGACTCATGACCTTCTGGACTCCCTTGAGGCTTCAGAGGGCAAGCAAAAAACAACTGTCGACAGTAAATGACGATATCAGCATCAGCCACATGACGCAGCCTAGCATACCAGTGGCACTACTGCCGGGGTAGGGGACGCGTCCGAACTGCACTGCAGGGAGGTTTCCAACACGGGCGCAGCATGCAGACACGGTACTCATATACTGCTGCAGCAGCTGCACGTTCTTCCAAGACGCGATACAAGATCGACCTCACTCGTCGTTTTTTTGGTCGCGATACATGAGTCCCAAGAGGGCTAAATCGGTACCAGGTACAACACTTCAACAGTAAGTACCACTTCTGGTAGCAAATACTGATACCTGGTATGTGCTCTTACTCGCAGAGTAAAAGTTTAGGGGACGTTTTTTGCTCTTCAGCTTGCTATGTGGACAAAGTTTCACCAGGAGGCTTCGCGGAGGGGGCGGTGGCTGCGTAAGGACAATAAGGACTACAGAATGCCTCCGTGAAAAAAAACAGCAGTGAAGTAGTCATACTGACTACAAATACTACTTGGCTGGTACTTGGTATTAATACTGCTCGGCGGTGGTTGTGATTGGCGGAGGGGGGCAGAGGTGGGAGGAGACGATTAGTGCTGTTGTAAGGCGTCTGGTCCACCACAAAACCGCCCGAAGAAGCATTGGTTTCGGTCGTATCAATGCAGCCCGTCCACCGAAGAAGTTCGGCCTTCATGCATGTATAATATTAGCTCTAGAATTACTACGGTTATCCACGTAGTGAGGGACTTTCAAATGATAAACTACGATGGACACGGAGCCATCCGCAGTTTCACAGTATAAAGTGCTAATACTTAGACATGCATGGCTTACGTACTCACTGCTTGTGAGGTGCGGCCAGAGCGATAATTCTACAACAGCAGTACCTGGCACCTGCTAGAGCACACCTTTAAGAAGTACCTGGTAGCCAGTACCACTCTGGACGGAAATGTAAGGACCTTGGGGTATACAAATAAATATCAAAAAGTCCTTACATTCCCGTCCAGAGGTACCTGGTAAGTACCTGGCACCATTTTAGAAACAGGGTTGTTGGCGCAGGCTGGATTTCTTAGGTAAGTACGTGGGACCAGGTAAGAAACAGGGATGCTGGCACAGTAGTCTGTATTTTTTATGTGGGAAAAGGTGTGTTGTACACTAACTTCAGTATATTTAAACGAAACGGTTCCATATTTTATTATTTTCCTACAAATCTCAGGCTGCCTTCTTCTTGCTCGTTTTCTCAGTTTTATACCTACTCGTAACAAGTAAAGTATCCTATGATACTACGCAGAGTTGTACGAGTACTGCGGTCATATGCACATGAGGCGCGCGAAGCGCGAAGCGCGAGCCTTCTTTTCTTCGTTTCAAGGTGTCCTGCAGTGCTGTCGGAAAACTCGTGTACCTGGTACGTATTATACGGACGTACCACTATATCCGAAATGTAAGGACCGTTCGGTTATTTATATTATAACCCAAACATTCCTTAAATTTCCGGACAGAGTACCAGGTACCAGTATGTTCTACGAGTAATGACGTCAGGGTTTCAGAGTGTCAACCGGTAGTCAACAGATAGGTACATGCAGTAGTCTGGGAGATGGCATGCAAACAAGAACTCAGAGACAGCGGACTTACGCGGTATCTGCCAGTACATCCTCTTCGCTGGGGGGCTTCGGTTGCAGAGGAGCCACGCCTTCGAGGGGGGTGTCCCAGTGTCGCTCCCCGGTGACGCTATTTTCGTAGAAATAGTACCCTGTGTCAGGGTCTATGTTCTTGGAGAACCTCTGCGACAACAGAGATTGAATCGGGCGCAAACACGGCAATTTTGAAATTACTGCTGCACAGAGGACTGCTGTAGTCCTCAGGACGACATTTGACAATGAAGACATGCTTTGCCTCGCTTGATTCTGGACTCGCTTGGCAAAGCGAGGGAAGTTGTTTTGTGAGTTAGGGTTGAGGTTGGTGTTGTTTTGCGCAACAGCAGTCGCAGCAGCAGCAATGCAGCAGCAGCAGTGCCAGCAGCAGCTGTCAGTCGAGCACAAGCATGATACGAGTACAGCTATGACACGACATGATACGTACGTCGTACTTGTATCGGTCGCACTGCTTGCGAAGTTCCGCCGCATGTATTATTTGCGCGTGATGTGAGGGTGACGGTATCCAGGCAGCTCATCGCATGGCGGATACATTATACCAGGTATGCCGAGCACGAAAAAGGCTGTCTGGAATGCTGGAGAATGACGCCTGGTAACCCAGCTCCACATAACTCGGCTAGACTTAGCAGCGACAAGAGCGAGGGCGCGTCAGAGCAGCGGTCTGGTACCAGGTACACCGCTATCATTTTCGGACACAATCGTTTTTTGCGAGGCGCGAACTTACGACGACTCATCATGCGTACATATCGTACGTACATACCGTACATGTACCTGCCCTTACGTAACACGCAAGAGAACACACCCCCTCATAAGAGTTTCCAAGCTGATTTTCTCTACAATGGAGAGAGAGCAAACGCCGAGCGATGGGCCGATGGAAAGGTCTCGACGAGGTCTTTCCAACACCACCCATCTGGTTGTGTGAACCCTCTTGTTGTAAGAAAACAGGCTCCACAATCTCTTCCCAGGTGGTGCGTGTATCTTGCGTGTTCCAGAATGATGCCGTATTTACCGCAAGGAAGGCAAATCGAGTCACGACGACGACTGGGAGCATCGAGCCTATGCCTCGAAGACTCGTAGACATGTGCTAACACCGTACCCACGATGCTATCACCCACGTGTGTGTATGCTCATCGTACGGTCACTGGCACACAAGACCGAGATATGTAGAAGCAAGCAGCAAGCAGCAAAGAGCAGCCATGTCGTCATGCCTCCTGAGCACACCTATTTGATTTTGAACATACCTGCGGAGACCATTCTATCACGGCTTGATCTTCGTACGAGTACCCAGTCCATGCGTCGTCTTTACAGTCTCTCGCCACAACGGCCTGGTTGCCATAAGCATCTCGTCCAAGCATCTCCGCGTCATGGAAAGGTGCGGCCTCCATGACTGCGCGAGGGCTACAGAGGGCAGAGCACAGCACAGGGACAGCCAGAGCATGTAGTCGTAGTCGAGCAAGTTGGAGGGAGTTGGAGGGAGTTGGAACTTGGAAAGGTGGCGTTTTAGAAAAGTGAAACCGTCGGATACAGTTAATTACGCCGCATATTTCTTGTACGTACGATGTATCTTGTGATCTTGCACTTGTGCATTTCGCACGATTGCGCACGTTGTCATACCCGTTCAGCTCTGAGGTCGCCCGTAAGTACGCATCCATACCGCGGAGGAACTCATGATCAGGAGAGGTGCCCCAAGATAATGAGCGAGGCTGACCTCCCCGAAGACCTTTCTGCGGCACGGACGCCGGAAGCGGGTGAGACCGCCGGTCAAAGCCCAAAGTTTGGATACTCGTACTCACGAATTTTCTGGTATGTTCGGATATTTTCATGTTGGCGAAATTCGATGCAAATAAACGAGCAGTGGGAATGCTGAACCCTCTGCGCGATAAAACTGAAGGTACGTACGAGTATATACCGGGGGGGAGCAGAGAACACACCTACTGGTACCTGTGATCGCGGCTTGTCCAGAAGGTCGCTGAGCGTAAGCCCTCCTGCGAACTGAGCTGGATGGTAAAGGTGATACGTGGGTACCTTGGTATTTATTTGGGGGAGGTTGTCTGTTATTATCTGTACTATGATATCATAGGCCGAAACTGCCGGGGAAGACAAAACATACAAGCAAGAAAAAATTGCGACAGCAGCAGAGTCGCTCGTTGAGCTCAATGATGCCGTGTCTGAATCTTCTACTCGTTGAGCTGCATCACGGTCGTCTCTAAATCTTCTCCGTCTACTATTTATGCTCGTACCTATATACCAGTACGTTTTAGAAGCACGAGCAGACTACAGCAGCAGTGCACGATCTACGGTGTAGGATACCTGAACGGGTATGGCATCTTGTAGCCTCCCGGAAAAGATCTTCGCAATAAAATCCACAATACTTACGTACTAAAAATAGACTGCATGTATTCTATGAAGGTACTGCGTACCGGAGGAGCTCAGCATTCTCCGAAACGGTTGTGGATCGTATCATACGAAATATAAAATCGTCAGTGAAAGACACACTGAGTTAAGGTTGATCCTACGCGAGGATGGAAGAGGTTTTGGGGTCCACGTGTTTTCATGTGCGCCTCGGTCACTTTCCAGCAGTATTTCCAGCAGAGAAGTTGCAATATTACCGTAACTTTTGGGGCCCAGATGTAGCGACGAAACAATGGAGAAATTTGGTCTCGTCAACCGCCTACGAGTAGATTGCGAGCGCCCACCACGACGAGCAGGACCAGACTGCGACCCATGGTGTACGACTCCTTGGGCTGTAGTTCGAGCACCAGGTGTATCATCCCCCCAGGCAAGCAGCGGCCGATGCTGTCATCGTCGATTTTTGTCGTCAGTTTTTCCCTCCGAAGTCCCAAAGGGTTGACACCAATCACCAATCACAGCTCTACAACTACTTGTCGTGCCCGTTTCACGCACAAATATTCATATCACACCAAGTATATACGAAGTGGATTGATTTACTATACTGTAATACTGCTCGAGTGTGAAACAACGTCGGCACGGCAAAATCTCAACCTGCCTTGCTTAAAAATCCCCGGATACTGTAGTAACGTACACATACGCACACGGTGCTCTCACCTTTTTTTCTTTCTTTCTTTTTGCCGGTGAGGTGTAAATATTTGCTTCAGTTATTACTATACAGTATGTGTATTATTTTTATTGCCATTTTTTCTGAGGTGTGCTTCCGCCCCACCCAGTTATTGGGGCCTGTCTTGTGGCCACGGACTCGAATTTTGGTGGTGAGTTAATGTGAGAACACCATCAACATGCATCCGTCTGCCCACGGACTAAACTGATATGTATGCCGCGCTATATGCCCGTTGAGGACTTCTTCAACTGCCGCCACGCTGCTTGTGCATCCAGGTGGCAACGGACCGGGGGCTCGTCTGCCTCGACACGGGCCCCTCTCTGGCCCACCCTCTGGTCCCCCTAACAGAGAACCTGCAACGGGAGGAGCAGGACCACCATTCCGGGGCAACGTACCATCTGCAGCTAGCCCCGCTCCTACCGCTCCTGATTCAACTAATCCAACGGCCGGAAATGATCATCATCTTTTGCCGACGATGTTGTCTCCGGTAGCCGCCAACTCCCCACGCCGAAGAAGCACCCGTCCCTCACCATTGAGGATGGGTCCCCACAGCCGGACGATGCCCACCCCAACAAGCCCCTACCGTAGGCAATCGAAAGACGAAGAAAGGGAAACCCCGACTCGAGGGGATGCGATGACGATGTCGGTGGCAGCAACGGTTGACGGGGTGACAGCGCCAATCCCTCGGGGCGTTCAAACCCAAATTAATTCTCCTGGTGTCAGAGCTGTACAGGTCTGTTCTTCCCCAAAAGGCGGTGATGTAACGAGCGGGATACTGAAGGCCATGCCGGTGTCTGTCACGCCCGGGGTGATCCTCTCCACCCCCCCGGGAGCTTCTACTATGGGAGCAGAAGGTTCGCAGTTGAGAAGGGCTTCCCAGCAGAGAGAGAACAGCAAAGCCGGAGCTGGTGACCCTCAGGGATCGTCTGCCCCCCTCCCGAGGGGCTTGACCGGGGAGCTAATGAGAAACGTCGCTGCCTTGGATGTCACCCGAATGTCCTGCGACCAGGTAGGTAGGACCGGGGTGTGGTTCGTCATTTTTGTGAAGGGCGTACTCGAAAGGTCATTAATAACGAGCAAAAGCTAATGTCACGAATCGTGACAAGAAAAAACGTTACCTTTTCGCGATTCGTGGCATCTGATACGAGACTTGTTGACACGTCGGACAGATCCCGATCTAGATCATCATCTAGATTCTAACCTGCCGGCATGAGATGTTGCGCAGGGTCTGTGCAGCACATATCCAACCCAGATATCAGGCCCTAGATTATGCAGATTGTACCGGTTCCACTCGGTAACGTAAACTAGACTCTGCGAATAGATGATTGACCTATGTTCCCTGAAATATCCAGGTCATTCAATGGAACTTGATGACCTGTCTGATGTGCGGAATCGTGACAACGGAAAAGTTGAAAACATTAAGAACACTTTATGTCGCTATAACCGTGACGAAAATACGTTGACAAAACGCCAATTCACAGATATTCCGAATGATGTTCCGTTTTTTGTCTCCAATCGTTTGGTTTTGCTTGCGTTAGGAATTACCCCTATTAATAGCAGTACAAAAAAAACAACAGAACAACAACACTTCAGAAACTGTCGTTTTGGGCAAGGTTATATTTTCTTACGCGAGGCAGGGTGTGTTCAACACTGCAGCAGGTGTTTCTGTACATTTTTTTTTTATGGTTCGTGCTAAAATCGAGCCATCGTGTCTTAACTCTCAATTTCTTACGTACTTACTGTCCTGTGCTGTGCAGGAAGTAATACTCGGTATAGCGTAGTTATAGTGCGTGCGGATTGAGGCATTGGGCCGTCGAGATTACGGCACAGCCCATTTTTTCCGCGTAAAAACAGTTTTTCCAGGTGTGCGCAGCGAACGAACGGTAGACGATGAAGAGGAATAGACCGATTACAAGCGGGCGCCCCCGCCGTGAATTCTTGTAGTTGCAGCCGAGACCACCCTGTTCTGGATGGGACAGAGAAGCACTCTCATGCTATTCCTACCATTTGGACGCAGCAACTTAAGAGGAGCTTCCTCTTCAGAATCGCCAGAGTTGGAAACTCGCAAGTTGTATGATATGGACTGTTATATACTGCGTTCATACCGTGGTTCATTTTATCACGCGCCACAAGTAAATCCTCATGCGTCCTCAATGGGTGGAGGGGGTGCTATCGAAGAGTATTTTCCTTCAGAAAAAATACATCCTCGTCGCGCGTCGCGCTCCTCGACTTATCACATGAACCGCAATGCAGCCCCTACAGTAGTACAGCGCGTCAACCAATGCCTTTCCCGTCGTGTCCGTGCCTTCATACGCCAACTGTGAACCCATATATACGTGCGCTCCCTCGCGAAGGTTTCGGAATGGTATGAGAGCGAGGACAGCGGCAAGAAAATGCAGCACCGGGTTGAAAACGTCAATGGTGAGGACGGCTACATGTGCATTGCTTGCGGATTTCCGCGATTGGTATGTACAGGGTTCAATCTCGGTTTTCGCAGAATCGTTCAGGTTTTTGTTGTGTTTTAGTCAGGTCTCTGCTACTTTAGCACAACCCGTGCTGCTCGTAACACTGCTATACACCCAGACGAACTTTCCCCGAGGGCAAATGTGATGCCTCTCTAGCCCGGTATTTTATAGCAGGTATATGGTACCAGTAGCTGTTCCTTCGTTCACACGTCATCATTGTGCTCTGGGCAACAACCAAAACGGGTATAATACACGTTACATTTTGAGTAAAAAACGGGTACAGCCCAGATTCGTGTCACAAAACACACACGCACGAGCCACACCAATAAAAACATATAGTACCTCTTTTTGAGGGACACTGACACACGGGTACACCTGTATCTGACCGCTCTGCTTGGTTGGGTAGAAGCTGTTTCTTCTTTCACACGCCTTCATCGTTTCGTTTGTTATATTCCTCGCTTGTTGTTTCCAGCTGAACAATTAAGAGTAGAAGTTTTCCCCTCAGATATCTTCTGGGCAAGTCGTGGTCGCAGGTGTATTGTCTCCCCCCCCCCGGTACATGCCGCATTGTTTCTAGAAAACCTTGCACAGGGTGCAGTATTTCCATTTCTCGTGGAGTTTCTTCGTCGAATTCAGATGCGAGCCACGACAGAGGTAGGTATACCGTTTATTGGCGAATACATGTTTATCACTTAAGGGGAGGATTATCAACCATTGAAAAAGGAACTACCCACCATCGTTCGCTTTTTTTACAATATTTTTGTTTCCTACCCTGGTCATGTCACTGGGATTGCTGATCGTGTTATTAAGAGTACACCTTTCGTAAAAGCCCGTTTTTGGCGCAGGTACAGAGCTCGTCCAATGTGGAGCCTCAAACAAATATCATGGAACAACGCCCCCCCCCTATCGTACTAATAGTACTATTAGCAGCATGAATCTTTATGGTATATACAAAACTAACATCCATATAGTTCGTATATTTTTTATATATAAAAAACAAAACTGAAAATATGTCAGGTGCGTGCATGCGTGAACTGCTGTGTGTAACACTGCACCGAGAGAACAATGTGCGGGCTTCGGAATCGTCGATGTTGGCGCATGCACGATGCCGTCTCTCTGCGGTGCCTTTGCCTTTCTCTTTGGCAGCGCTGTTTATCCTTAAGGCTGTCACATAAGTACACGTGAAAGGATACATACACGTCTACTATGCTCGTACGCATTGTTTACGCACCTCTTCGTTGAGCTCTTGGTGCACTCAGCTCTAAAGGGCATTTTAAAGCATTTATTTTGGGACTGGCGCGTTAGGGGAGCGTTTGGGGGAAGTTGTGCTAGGGAACCGCTGCTGAATTAGGGGGACCGGCTTTCATTATAGCATATGTATATTTATTGCATGGCATGCCTAAACCTGATGCATCTTACGACGTCGGAAACGCAGGAAAAGAGTTGCTGCGCGCTCTTCACGGAGCCCCAGAAGACATGGCTTCCTGGCTTGATCCCGCTAGGGTTGGCGACAACGTATTAGAGGGCGCGAAAGACGACAGGTTCAAGTCTTTGCGTGAGGATATCGTCACGGCATTGGCCGAACGATCGGTGAGTTCTGCCGTGCGATTGTCCGCCCATCGACGAATGCTACCGGTGTAGGAGGTATGAAGTAGGAGGTATGAAGTGCTCTCTGTTTATTCTGGGGCTCATTGCTCGAGGAGCACCATGACCCACCCAACAAGGGGACTTCGAGATAAAATAAACTGCTACCCGACGAAGAAATTTCATGGCCTCATAGAACGGGTACCGTAAGTTTGGTAGAGCAAAAATCGCGTTCCAACGACATTGGGTTGTTACTCAGGCGGGGAGCTCGCCAGATCCCAGTGACAGTTTGGCTAAAAGGTGCTAGTTTCCCGTAAAATAACGACCGCTTTGAGCCTCTGCCTCTGCATATGCCTCTGCACTTTGTTTTTGCCGCTGACTTCGCTCCCTATGCTTCAGGCCCGATCACTTTTTAGAGGTACGACTGATCCACGTGCTTCTCTCATACCGTACAACGTCATTTAGCCGACTGGCCACAGCAGCTGTCCGTAAAACCTGATCTATGTGCTTCCTCATCACGTAATTGAGCCGACCGCCCACACAACAGTAGTACGTAGTTGTCCGCAATAAAACGGCCACCGTAAGCCTCTACCTCTGCCTCTGAATCTGCCTCCTCTGCGCCTTTGCTGTTGACTTAATTCTACCGTGGCGGACAGGGGACACTGGCGGAGATCGAAGGCCTCAAGTTGGCTCGGAGGATTAACCATCATAAGCAGGTGACACGTGCTGCGATAGGCGTGTGATGGTATGCCGGCACAGTAGCACGTTTTGATCAAACTGAACAACTACAGGGGTCATCATTTGAAAATCCCATATTTGGTTTTTTAGGTGCTGCTAGTTGTTGTACCGAAATAACCAAGACAGCAATTCACCAGTCGTTTTTTCCCAGCGATGCCCTGCGTTAAAAAAAATGCAAGTTCGTTTTTCCGATGATTTTTATTCTATTACATTTCAGTTTATTCTAAAAGAAAAACACGTCAGCTGTGAGATCGAGGATTTCGTCGAATCTCAACATTGCAAGCTGCGTGGGATACTTCGATCGCGCGTACTACGTGTTTTGTGTAATCTTTTGGAAAATATATAGTCTCATTATTGAGGGGAAGAAGATTACACATCCATGGATCTCGGGAGGTGTACAAACGCTGGGCATGCATGATTTGATGAAGGAAACATACTAAGGATATACTTCGTATAGTTATTTGAAAGGAAGCAGAGTCAGATAACTGTACGGCTGAGGGGGTGTAGATCGTACAGTAATGATAACAAAGCTTGGGGGGGGGGGGGTTACTGTCCATCAAATGGTACCGGTATGTAGTAATTATTTTGCTGTCACGTTTTAATGTATT
>JAYJME010004320.1:0-11054 GCA_036873775.1 Costaria costata
TACCGTGCCGTAAGGTCCCCCTCGGTTCACGTTAAAGCAGAGTGTTCGTTTTGAACACTTTGAAACGGAACCACATCATAGTGCGCTGATAGTCCCGTCGTCCCTGGAGGCGTGCGATTGCGGGTGAATATTCGTTCCTCTAGTCTTGACAAAGGTTGATGTGCTTGTTTTACCGTTTAACGTATTGTGAAAAAATCACTAGAGGCATGTTGTGTATTTCATGGTTTGGAGTATTATGGACCTGTTTCGCCGTAAGGCAATACAAATGTTATGCAGCTAATAATTACATTTGTGTGGGATACGGTTTAGCACAAATTCGTTGTCCTTGCTCTGCAAGTTAGTTTTGGTAATGTCATCCACTCGCAAAATGTAACCCTACAAGATGACGGCCAGCGTTTGTTGGGGTGTAACCAAGGTGTAGGAACAAGTGGCGACAGACATCACGACTTCTGCACACTGGAGACTCCGAGGTGGCGATTTGCTAGCTTTTAGAGCCGCATCCACAAAATTGAGTAGTACCCCGCTTGACCTATCTATTGCTGCTCCATTAACCGGTGGGTTTTTTATTCAAGTATTTTGCATGGTCACCGTCACAAACATCACAGTTCTTAGAAGAATATCCAGTAAGACTGAATGCAACCCTTTCACCACCTGCAAAAAGATTGGACACTATTTCCAGGTAGGTTTGTCCCCAGAAACCGTTTCCGGCGATAAGGCCATCTCTTGTGGGTTGGGTTTTGAAAATCGAAAACTAAGGATTTTTTCGGGCCGTAAAACCAGACGTCCTGGATTCGGCCCCCAACCTTATAATGATTTTCTGTTTTCAGATTGTTTTTGGAGACAGAAAGTTATCTCAAATAGTCTAAGCAGCGCAAGAAAGACCTGCAGCACCATCGATCCATGCGTGTGGTACGGGACAGAAAGCGACTCCAAGATGTTTTATCTTCCTCGCTAGACTACATGGAGCTCATCGCACCGGAGCATCTCAACCCACGTAGAAGCATGGACTGGTGGTCGGGGTGAGGGAATCAAGGCATGTACGCTTTGTGCTATGAGGGTTGTCGTTGTATGTTACTCCTCGTAGTCTGCGTTGATCTTCTTGTTCCTCAACGTCTATCTCCAAGACGGCGACTACCTTCCTCGTCCTCGACGAGACAAATTAGCCTTGCGCTTGGCCGATGGCGACATCGCAACTGCGAGGGTGGCAAAGCACTCGTAGTCGTCAACATCACTATCTGATCCCGTGGGCTCGTGGTGGTGCCGGGGGCATGCACGGGTGGATATTAGAACACAGCAGTACCATTCAGATGCGTCTGGTACTGCGGTTTTCGTTGAAGTTTTGTGCTTGTTGCCTTCCACGACGTGTTGGAACCCATTTTTAGTTACCAGTTTCAATCGCGGATCTTGACCGAAAATGGGGCGCCATTTCCGGCTGGAGGTCGCCCCCAAAATGATAATCGAAAATCCAGCCGACAAATTCACTTGTTTCCTGTCATCAAGAGTGATATATTTGATTCTGCGCCCCGAAAACCTTCGTTTTCAATTCTCAAACCCAATCGATAAGAGATAGCCTCAAGGGGTTATTCAACTCAGTTTCAGCTAGGAGGTTGGACGGATTGAGTGGTCGAGGTTCAGCTAACTTCAAGGCAATGGTACTGTAGATTTTTGTTTTCGGTTTCCCTTCTTTTTGTTTCAGAGTATTTTATATTGAGTGAAAGCAATGTGTTTACTTGTTTCGAATTCATATTATGAGTTATCCTCAATATTGACCTAGGTTCCAGGTAATAGTTGCTGATTCTCATGGAGACATGTTTTCTAACCTCACAAAACCCCATTAGGTTTTCCCGACATAGACACATAGAAGGGCGCGAAGATACTGTAGGACGATATAGGAGCTTATCGTATCCTACTGTTAGTGTCCCATATTTTTATAATCGTACGGACTCAAAGCCAAGTTTGGGAAATGTTACTCGAACCTCACCTTACGCACATGTCGCGCCCATTTTTATAGTGTTTGATTGAACGTGGACGGACCACATTATATTATGTAAGGAGTTAATGTCTGATCGAGAACTCGCGCACGGTTGCGTATTATTTTTGGGAACATGGATATAGGCCACATGGTACATTGTAGGGAATCTTTGTATATATTTATATTTATATATATTTATGCGAGAAGCACACTCGAAGAATGGCGGTGTTGGCACAGCCGGGACCAGAACCACACGCATTCAGACGACCATCACCAGGCGCGTAGCGTGTAAACACCTGTCGCTCCGCCTTTCATAATATACTTCAGTGTATGGAACCACTACTACGGATATAGAAACAAATATATATAAATATATGTATATATATAGTACGCACTCAGCCGGTATGGGTATTAATCGTATCCTGCATACGACAGGCGAAGCTAAGGCTGTGACTTTTCACCGTATGCACTTGTCGTGAGCTTGAGCTTAAGCCTTTCACTACCGAAAAATGACCCCACACTATTTCCAAGTAGTATTGTCCCCAAAACCCGTTTCCGGCTTTAAAGGGGTTAATATAGCCGGGAACCTTGTGTCGCTATCATGACATTACCCATCGCTGGCGTAAACACAAAAAGAACAGCCAGGTAAAGATATCACCAGGCGCTCATCCTAAAATGCTACGTCTTAAATTCTACGTTCTCTCACCCGCATGCGTCTTGTCCACCATTTAATCGTAGCTATACCTTCTTCAGCATGCTGTGATTGGGGAAACACATTAATGGAAAATTGCTGTTAGCAGCGGTGGTCCTCGACCCGTGATGTACATTATTTGTTTTGTTATGACACCGTCCGCGACAAGCCGCCGGACCTTCGGTGGCATTTCGCGACATGTCGACGAAAACGCCGCGCTACCGCGGCGCATTCCGTGAAATGACGCGGCATATGGAACGTGTCACGATTGTGTCCACAGCTGTGTCCGCGGTCAATCCGACGGACAGCTCCGTGGCAAATCGTGCGACAAGTTCTGTGGCAAGACCCACGGTAGGGCACGGGGCAAGGGCACCCGCGACATGCCTCGCGACATCCACCGCGACATATATTTTGGAAGAGATGTTTCGAGCATAATTCACAGTCCGAGTATACCCGGAGTATCTAGTGCATTTCGAATGCCGAGTACTGATTGTCTTAGCGGCCTTAATACTCGGGGTACTGGGAGTATGAGCAGTACTGAAGGCCTACGTACTCCGAGTACAGGGAATATTGTTTGTACAGCACCCCTATTACGCACGGCACTCGCAGTATCGAATTGCGAAACACTTGGAGAACAGGTAGTATCCGCATTACGGAACCCTACTGCAAGTACAGAACGTACTTGACGATCTTTTTTCCGATAGTACTCTCATTATACTTCCAGGTAATGGGGGCATCTGTGAAATGGGAAACTTTGTTAACGTCAGTCACCTTCCCCCCAAACCCTGAATAAGGGGCGTGTCATAGATATGATGCACAGATGATTTCAGTCTGATTTATACTCCCACTATACCCGGAGTATCGAGTACCATTCGTACTCCGTGTACTGAGTGTATTAGAGTACTGCCAGCCTGAACAGCGTTTGTAACTGTGAAAATGAGCAGGAGTTAAGGCCCAATTACTGCGAGTACAAGGTTTTAACGCATCATCGGACCCCACAATGCTTGGAGTACTAGCAGTGTCTGCAGTAAAAAACCTCTACATACTTCGAGAACGAGTAGTATGCCCAATTGTTTAAAGCTCAACTATCACGAGTTACACGAAGTAGCTAAACTATTATTTTCTTGGTTACTCCTTACTTTGGTCCCGGGTGAGACGCGTGCTACCATAGAGGCTGCACTTTCCTGCATTTTTGTTTCTGAATAACGGGGCTCCTTAACCCAAAGTCGTCGGGTTGTCATTCTTGTTTTGCGTTCTGTTTTGTTTTTAAATGCCTAGGTCGTGTTTTTTTTATATGGTTGCACTTTTAGTTTAATCGAAATCAGTTCGGAGGTGTAGTACAGACCTCGTGAAGCGAGGAGCCCCAAAAACAAACAGGTGCACCTCTATCGTAGCATGTGTCGTACTCGGAGTATCTGAAAACATTGCATTGTGAAGTACCGCGGCAAAACCCGCACCAGCCCGCATCCCGGCTACTTCCCGCGGTAAACGTCACAACTTGCCGCGGATCCTGCCGTGCTACAAGCAACGGCGGTCGCCGCGGTGCTTTTCGCGGTGCTTACCGTGGAGCTTATCGTGGGGCTTTCCGGGGCTTGCACTGTAAAGGTTGCCGTAATGGCTGCCGTGGGTCTTGCCGCGGCGACCTGTCACAGGCACTGTAACGACAGTTTGCCACCGTCCGCGACACGCCCCGACATGTCGTGGTGTATCGCGGACTATCGTGGCTTATCGCGGGCCCTGTCTCGCCATGTAGCGGCATGTCGCGGCGTGTCACGGGCCATGTGATGGCATGCCGTGACACTCCGCGACACGCCGCCAAAACACCCACGGTATGCGGCAGAAAACACACCTATTGTACATCCCCATCCTTAACTAGGAAAAAAACGACAACCAAAAAATAGTCGGAGTACCGATTGGGCTTTCGGTTTTCCTGGTAAAATGAGGCCTGTTGTTACCGTAGGGGTGAACCCACAATCTGCGGAGCGTACGCACATGAGGTCCTTTACACCCAGCCCTAATCATCTTATTTGACAAGTAAAAGGGCTATCAGATACACGCTCCCATTATCTAAGTACACAACCATAAATATTGGAGAATAATAAACAATTTCCAATCCTTTGTTTTGTTTGAAGTAGCTCCTATCATGCAGAAACGTTTCGGCCACAAAGTGCTATCTTTTTGGTAGCACGTGTCAGACCTCTCGGCGGCTGAACGGTTCATCGGTACCTGCCTTGCTTGTTTTCTTGTTTTGTACTTTCATTTAACTAATTTCGTATTTTTGTTGCTAAACTATTTTCTTACTCTAGGTAATGTATAGACACCGTCAACTGCCGTAGCACGCGTTCATCGGTACCGTCGATATACATATAGGCGCAAAGCCAGCACCGCACGGGTCGTAAACCTTGCAAGCAGTGAAAAAATCGAAACAAAACGGAGTGGAATGTTGTGGTGGCGTAGCAACCTCCCCATCCAAAGGTAATCCACAGGGGCGACGTCAACCAGGTCTTGTCGACGCTTACCGGGCATAGGAACCCTATGATTTGTGCATCGCGGTACATCTGGCATACTTCGAAACCACAGTCACGTTAAGATATATGTGGCAGGACGGTATGACAACCTCGATTTTAAAGTGCTAAATAATGGTGGGATTACTCACAGATAGGATGTAACTCTTCTGTAACGCAAGTTTATGACATCATTGGAAGGGTTATTCACGAGAACATCAAAGTTGGAATAATGCAAATTTGCACACGACTTCGTCTTCACGTACGAAAACAAGTAGGCAGTACTGGCACATTTGCGACGCCGTGTGCGGGCGGGTGAAACGATGGACGCAAACTCTAAGACACACAGAACAAACATTATCTTACCAATCAAAAAGTGATATAGAAAGTCCCAGGAAACGTTCTGTTGCGCGAGGTCCAAATCTGCCCACGTTTTGGGCACCTCGGGTCATTTTTTTATTTTCCGAAAACTACACCTGGCTTCAATATCAAACGTAGGAAGAAAAGGGTATACTGCAAGCAACACGCTGAAGACGGCATGTTCGACACCTTAAACCGGCGTTGTGCGCACGAGTCATGTTCGAGCCTTCCGAGATGCAACGTCGACCGCAGCAAGAAAGTAGAGTACTGCCAGCAACAAGCAACAGTAGGCATGTTGGATGTCCTCAGCGGGAGTTGCCCTTTTGAGGCCTGAAGCAGTGAGCTTGTTTTGGGTGTATTGACCGATGGTACCGGCACCGTATGAGCCCGTCAAAAACGCGATTTATTCGGTAGCCTGTTGATCAACCCAAAGAAAGGTGCAGCTCTTCCGCATGTGGGAAGTTATCGTGGTGGGGACTGGAGAATGAGCTGTCTACACATTGCCCGAGCCCTCTCACTCTAGGGGACTAATTTTCAATATTAAACCTGTTCGCAGCCGACTGAACATCGCGGAAGGGAGCCACTCGTTCAAAATCGAAACTGGTCTAATTTTTTTAATGTCTGGAAAAGAGAACCATTGAGGTTTTGTAATTTTGTTGCGTATTAAGGAAACGGCAATTAAAGTTTTTGTCTATGAAATAACGTGGGTATGCATGGTTGCGACGTGTGCGCCGTAGTGGTTAGATATTATACGGTTTATTTTCGAGCATGTACCGTATCGGTGTGTGGTTATCAAATAACAAAAAACGATGAATTACTATCGACCCGTTCTGTCTCTTCACTCAATAGGTGAAAGGCGAATATGTTTCGCTGAGGCAATATGTATTCGGCAGGCGATTCAAACATGACCTACCACGGTGGCGTCGCCTGCAGTTGAATGGAAATGTTCTTAGGTATATTTCACTTCCATCGACGATGATGGTGTGCTCATGGTTTGGCATGAGCTGGGTTTTGACACACAGCCGAAGAAGGTGCGGAATCACAGCTTTGCGCGAATATTGTTGTTCCGTCAGGCTTAATACATTCGACGGTTCGGCGGCAGGCTCGTTTCTGTTTCTGGTATATGTACTTCAGGTTTATTGCGGAGGAGGTAAGGGGGGGAACAGCCTTGTGCCCTTGTATCGCCATAGTTTTACAACAATATCTATACAGGGAGGACTCCGACCGAAACCAAGTCACGCTTCCGCCGGCGTTGTGGACGTCGGGGCCGTAGTACTTTGAACTCTCGTAGATGTTTACTTGTGACACTATGTCTTGGCAACGAACACGTCGAAAATACTTTGGGACATTTATACAAAACAATTGCTGAAACTTATCTAGTACATATATTTCCAACGCACCCTCTGAGAGGGTCCAGGGGAAGGGGTTCGGGGGGGCGGCGCGTCACCGCTTCCCGATACTGGTATTGGAATCCAAGCTCTGTTATGCTGCCGTTTCAACCTAACACTGGTTGGGAATTTCGCGATGCATACTGTCGGCACCCTTCGAACGCACACTGGCGACGGCTCGGAGGGGGGTTTCGGGGGGAGGGCGCGTCGCCCCCCCCCCATACTGCTATTTGCATTCGACCACTGTTTGATGCTGTCGAGGGGTTGTAAGCTACTTCTCTCGCCTACACACCACATAACTCTCCCTTGCTTCCTACTGCAACACTGCCGTAAGAGGCTTTCAAGATGCGCTCGTGCATCCGTCGCTCCTCCTCCGTGCCTCTGCTGCCGCAGCACTAACGTGCTGCTGTGGGTGTTTCTATGAACCTTCGTATGTTTTTTCGTGCTAGAGTACATAGATGCAATTGGTGTGGGTGTGTGCTATGAGCCTGCGTATGTTCAACCGTGCTAAAATACCTCGCACACGACACACCGGGCAAATTCTCTCGACTACCCCCCATAGAACTCTGCCTTCGTTCCTGCTGTACGCGGCTTTGAGATTGCGCTCGTGAACCCAACACTCCTCCTCCGTGCCTCTGTAAAATTGCTACAGTGCGTCCGCTCCACACACGTGTTCCCAGCACATCGTTCAATAGGCTGCTGTTGGAGCTGTACGCGTTCTCGTCCAGTCCCTGCTGCCGCAGGTTTGAGGTTGCGCTCGTGCACCCAACACTCCTGCTCACCGCAACTGCTGCCGCATCACTTCTGCACTGTTGTTTGTGTCCTATGAGCATTCGTATGTTTCCTCGTTCTAAACTTCTACTGGTCTTCGGCCATGCTTTACCTAGAAATATGTCACTTATTTGTAATCCGGGCTGCGGAAAAAAATATCCTTCCAAAAAACGCCGCCTCGTCAAGGAAACACTGAACTTCAAACGGCCACAAAAACAATGGGTACAAGACACCCGGGCTCTTCTCTCGACTAAACCCCAAAGAACTCCGCATACCTTCTTATTACAAATACTGCTGTACGCGGCTTTGAGGTTGTGCTCATTACACCCAACACTCCTTTTTCGTGTATCTGTGCGTCTGCTGCGCACACCTGGTTCCAACACATCATTCATTCGACTTCTGTTGCGAGCTTTACTCGTCCTCTTCCTGTCTCTGATACCGCAGCACGTACTGATGTGGGTGTTTGCTATGTACTTTGGTATAACTAATCCTGCCAGACTTCTGGTGGTCTTCGGTTATGGTTTACCACGTGCTGTTGTGTGTCTGTGTCACGCAAGTACTTACATGCGACTGCTGTGGGTGTCTGCTATGAGCATTCGTGTGTTTCCTCGTGTTGGACTTATGCTGGTCTTCGGTCCTTTACCTATAAATATGTCACTTTTTGTAACCTGGGATGCGGAGTAAAATCCCCTCCTGCAATACGCCGCCTCCTCGAAAAAAGCCTAAAGTTAAATCGCCACACAAACAGCGCACACACGACACCCGGGCTCTTCTCTCGACTACACCCCATAGAACTCTGTCTTCCTTCTTATTGGAACACTCCTGTACGTGGCTTTGAGGTTGTGCTCACTGCACCCAATACTCCTCCTCCGGGCTTCTGTGCGTCTTCTACAGTGCGTCCGCTGCGCACACCTGTCTCCAACATATCATGCATTCGGCTGCTGTTACGTGCTGTACTCCTTCTCTTCCTGTCTCTGCTGCCGCATCACTCACATGCTGCTGTAGTTGTGAGCAATGAGCCTTCGGATGATTAATCGTCCTAGAGTTCTGCACACTCACATCGCGCACACCACTCACCCACTACCTCTGCCCCCCGTTAGACACAACTCCGCCCGGTTGGCGTGCTGTTGTGTGTCTGTGCCACGCGAGTACATAAAGCATACACTTCCCTGCTCAGGCCTTCTTCCCACTCTTCATCCCCGAACAATACTTTACTCTTTGCGACCTGCGATTTGATCCTGCCTGATGTCTACCGTGTGTGTTTCTCCGGCGGCGGCGAGTGTGTCCTTCTACCGCGGCCGATTTCTTGCTTCTGCGCTGTTCCTTTCTTGCGACTGCTGTGGGCGACTGCTATGAGCCTCTGTATGTTTGCTCGTGCTAGACATATATTCGCCTTCGGCTGCGTGTGCTACGCCGTGTTCAATTCTTCCGGTGTATAACCCTCTGGTGCTAAGTCGAAATATCTGCCCCGCATGCAGCAGAGCGTCCGTTAAGAGCGGTATCTCGATGAGTGGGGAGAGCACCTCTTCCATCACACATTCACACGGATCACTCAGCAATGTACAGCACCTTCGAGTGGAGCGAGCCACTCTGGTCTAGTGTGATAAAACAGATGCAACATCCCACCAGGCCCGACGTTCGTCAAGTAGGTGAAGCCGCTGGTCTAGCCGGTCTAGTGTGATAAAAGATACTAGCAGGCGCGACGATCGTAAATTGCCCACGAGCGCAGCGAGCCACAAGTTAATAATGAATAAACACGTTTCCCACTATACCCAACCATGTTTTGTTTAAGGTGACTGATTTCGTTTCAGACAATAGTTGGTTGGCTGTAAGTAACTTTTCAACCTGACCTTAACATCTACTGCGACGTACTCTCTTCTAAAGTGCACGAATTCAACACGTCGCCCTGAGAAAGGTGTCCTCTAGATTGTCCACCTGCGTTTGACGCCCGAAGCTGAGGGTTGGTTAAAGGGTGGATCAAGTAAATATCGTGAACATCTTGGGCAATGACAACGCATTGTGAACGTTTCTTGAAAGCGTTCACTACATTGTTCCGACCTATTCTCGGGTTGGTCGACCTCAATAAGTATGTTACATTCACTCCCTCCGATCAAGCGTGTCGCCGCGGATACTCCCGGTCCTCCTTTAAAGCCAATCTACAGGTCTGCCATATGCAAGAAGGGATTATCTCTCGCTTTTGTTGTGGATGACGAGGGAGATTGGGTTTGGTAATTGTGCGTGAAGATAGGTGGAATGGTTGCAGAGAACTTATGACATCACACGGTTTGGCGACTACTGCACGATGACATGTTTTCGATAATCCTATTCAAAAATGTCTACGTACCCTCTAGCTAGGTAGGTGTCCCTAGCGACAAATCATTGGGACATCGATCAGATCCAGGTCCTGCAAGTTTCCCGCGATAAAGGGATCCGTGTCTCACTAGTGCAGAATCAAAAGGACATCCACCAGCACTATCGCCGAATATCGCTTCGTACACTTGTTTCGGCTCTATTTCACTCGGCTGATGACCGTTTATTGCCGGGGAGAGTCCCTAGTTATGGCAGCCGAGTGTTGATTACTGAGCTGATGTTGGAGTTAAATCCAGTATAGTTTGGGATCAATTTGATATTTGATATTGAGGTTTGAGATTCTGGTTTTACACTTGTTTCGGCTCTATTTCAATCAGCTGATGACCGTTTGAGTACCGGGCAGAGTCCCTAGTTAAGGCACCCGAGTGTTGATTACTGAGCTGATGTTGGAGTTAAATCCAGTATAGTTTGAGAAAATTTGAGATTCTGGTTTTTGACTTATGAGTTTTCGGTTTTTGAAATTGACTTTTGATATTTGATTCTGAGAATCTGGTTTTTGAGATTTGAGATGAATTAAAGATTCTGGTTTTACACTTGTTTCGGCTCTATTTCACTCAGTTGATGGCCGTTTGATTACTGGGCAGACGTCCCTAGTGACGGCGGCTGAGTGTTGATAACTGAGCAAAAGTTGGAGTTAAATCCCACTATGGTTTGGATTTTGGTGATTATAATTTTTTGATCACCGTGATATTATGATTGATGCTACGTATGTTATCCCGTCCGCCGAGCAGGGAGGCTGTTGAGAGTACTCATGTACTCGGTGTCGACATATTTGTGTAACGGTGTTTGAGGTTTCCACAGAGGCAATAAGCATGTTTCTGTGTGGAGCTTTCCACGGTGAGAGGTGCTTGCGCACTACTCTACTTGAGTTCTTGTACCTGACGATGCAGCAGCGTTGCTGACAGACACCTTGCTGTCGACTGCTGCGAATTTGGCACCGAAACGTAGACGCAAACAAGGACCGAAGGGTTGGTGTGCGAACGAAGAGGTAAACGCGG
>JAYJME010004321.1:0-11054 GCA_036873775.1 Costaria costata
CATACACCTAACCCCCCCCCCTCCCCGGAGGCATACGTGCTTGCTATTTCCATTCGTCGCGATTCAAAGTGTACACACAGCATGGGTTTCGTTGCTGAAAAGAACTCTCGAGTTGTGCCGCTCGATTGAAACGTTTCATGCTATTTTTCTATGATGCACGGACAGGTTCTTCAAGAACAAGCGGATTGTGCTCTTCGACACTCTTATCAAGCAGGTGCGCGCACCGATATAATCGCCCACATACATGACCTCGCGAAGTTTCGTGTCATCTTATGTGTGAAGCATGGTGTATATCCGGGCAAAGCACATTGGGTTACGACGAGTCTGGGATATTGCTGTAACAAAACATGGATGGAGTGCAGTACGTACAGTTTTTTTGTTTTTGTTTCAGGCGCACTGGAAAACGCGTAGCACGGGCGCAACGCGTTCCGAGGCCCTTGTTGCAGCGACACTCGGTAATTTTGGCGCCCAAGACTTTTCACCGGCAAGAGAAGAGATGAGAGTTATAGCGCTGCTTGCAGTGCGTAGAAATACTGCCACCCTGTGCGAACTAATGCTTTACGGTTATACGAAGTATGTCAATAAAATAATGTAAACATAAACCTAAATATTGTAACCCACACTCTGCCGCCCGAACCGCTGACCGACCAGGCGGACACGTCCGAGATTGTGTCCATCTTGGGCCACGAGCTCGGTCACTGGCAGATGTCCCACACGTTGCAGGGCTTCGCAATCACGCAGAGCTATCTCCTGGTGTCCTTCGGCGCGTTCGCCTTAGCTACGGAGCTGGGCGAAAGCCTACGCCTCTCATTTGGCTATTCCACCCCGGCCACGCTGATTACTTTGTACCTCTTCTTCGCAGTGGTGAGTTGAAATCGGCACATACACGTGTGTCGATTCGCGATCGAAGTTTATCTCACTCAGGTTGCAAATACCCTGGTATGAGTTTCGATTACGTTTTCGATCTCACAGCTGAGGTGTATTTTTATTTTTATTTATACACGTGCTGATTCATCCTTGGAAAGACAAAGCTGCCAGACACGCTGCTCGGATTCAATCACAGCTCTCGGTGTTCTGATTGGTGGCCGACCCCCCCTCCCGTGCGCGTCCATGCCGAAGCGCGCGAAGGGGCGTATTTCCGCTCGAGGGTTTCAGGGTTTTCTCCTTGCCGCTGCGCTCATTATTAACCGTCAGCGTCACGTACCGTGCGACCGCGTACGCAATGCAACAGATTCGCGATTCGATTAATGAGTATTACATACCTGTCATATTTATAGTAGATGGGGTCGAGGTGAGCATTAGCATCACATATAAATATGTCCTGTGTTGACCCTACCACAGGTGCCAAATACTAAAAGTTGCTCATCGTAGAGCCTGAGAGCCCCCGTGGGCGGTCGCATTCGTTTCTTGTCGCTGCCCGCTCACCCGCTTTCCTTCCTTCCTTCCTTCCTTCCCTCTGCCGGTCGCTGCACGCTTGCACCTACGGTCTCTCTCTAGATGTGGGCGCCCGTCGACCACCTGCTCGGGGTGTTGATGAACATGCTCTCGCGGAGGAACGAGTTCCAAGCCGATGCGTACGCGGTGAAGCTTGGGTACTCGAAGGGCCTGCAGTCAGGCCTGGTTAAGCTCCAGTTGGAGAACCTTGGAAACATGGTGAGATCACTTTACTTCGCAATGAGGAATGCGTTTCGTGTCCTTCTGAACTCCTGTCCCTTGCCATGTTTGGTTTTGAGGCTGGTCTCTTGGTTGTCTCACTTCCACACGCGGGTTTTGGCCTGCTCCGTGCCGATTGGGTTAAACCCGTATTAATAGCTGTTTTGAAGCGCTCAGAAATCGGCCTGTGTTTTTGGCCGAGTAGAACTAAAAATTGCAGTAGCAAAGGGGTTAAGGTGGACCTCTCTGGAAGAAGCATTTCGTATTACCGCACTGGGGGAGGGGAAATACACATTCTACAGACCCCGCACCGTGCTATCAGTCTCAAGTTTCTCAAGTTTACCAGCGCAACTTTTTGTTTCTCCCGCGAGGTAAAATACCCGCCCTTTGCGCCCAGACGCTGTTGCCTGGAGATAGATGGCCCACTTGAAGCCGGACGCAGGCAATAAACACATTATGGGGGTGCTCCATCACGATGCAGTGATTTCGCTCATGTTCGTTGGCCTTTCACGCTCTTTGCCTGTGACGGAACGATTTCGGATATCTCACAAACGCGCGGTTCCCAATCTTCGGTGCTGTGCTCGCCTATCCTTTTTGTTTGCACAGAACCCCGACCCGTGGTACTCGGCCTTCCACTACAGCCACCCTCCGTTGGTTGAGCGGTTGCAGGCCATGGCCGCCGCCACTGACTCTAAGAAGCGGGATTAAGGGACCAACATGAGCCTCTCCACCCCGGCGTCGTGACTATTGCTAGGGTAGAAGGTTACTGTCGCATTCGTTCGAGACTTTGCCTTCGTTGTTCAGGACTGTGATACCCTGGCACTACTGTAGAGCAGTATCCTGGCAGACTAGACTAGGATCCTATAGAGTAGTATCCTGGCAGAGCGAAGCGCTGCTTGGTTTTCCTCCCCGGTTGGCGGTCGGGGTCGGTTTGCTGCGGCTTGTGGCAGATGCACTGTCGCAGGTGCGTAACTTAGGCGCTTACCCGTACAGTGGAAATATTTGACGCAGTAGTTTCAGGCTCGAGAAGACATGGTGGTTTCGAGTATTCTAGGAGGCTGCATGAAGCGAAACCGGACCCCAAGCAGCTCGAATCGCGTATATGGCATGGGAAAAGAAACATTCTTGACGAGTTTCCCACTCGTATTGTGTCTCCCGTTTCAATTATTTGTCGATTTTACACGATGACTGGAAGCCCCTCGGCCGGAGAAAGACCAGTGGAGGATACCCGCATTCAGTGATTGTCTATTGTCTCTTGTGCATGTGCAATGTGTGGCGACTGGTGTGTAACGCATTGTATCGAATCCTTTGTACGTACACCTTATGCTATCATCAGTCCATTCCGGCTCCCTTATCGGGCGCCGTTTCATGTTGCCCAGAGAACAGAAAATTGAATGTCTCATGTCTGATGAATAGCTTCAGTCTGCAGTTGACCCGAAGCGTAACCCTCATGCTCACAATAGCCATGTCCCTTGACCCTTCGTGGACTCTCCTGTTTAACAAAGGAAATTGCGAAAATGCAATGCGTACTTCGCTTTGATGTTGAACATACTCCCTTTCGACCTGGAGAACAGGCAGGCGTAGACGGCATCATGGGTAAAAGGCGTTTTTTTCCCAGCTGGCTGGGATAGACCCCAAGTTGGGTGGGTCTCTCCCTATTGTCGGTGCTGCATACCATCAGGCATAACCAAGTACCCGAGAAATGATTGAATTATATAACTCTACGTAGGACGCCTGGTTGGTATCTGCGCGATCACCGTCAACTAATTTCTTGTTCATTGCAGTGTTTTCGTTTTACTGGAAAATGTTTGTTTCCACTGGATTTTTTCTACACGAAGGACGGATCAGACTATCTGGCGTCTCGTTTCTAAGCTTCCAGTTCATGTTGACAGCTCCAAATATTTGCAACACCTTGCTCGGCGGGACACGATGGGGCTTCTGTGGTGTAGATGCCACACATGGTTATATCAATGGGGCCATGCGCAACATCGGTCAGTGGCAGATACTGAACTCTTCCGCAAATGCAGAATACCGATGCCTTACTACCTACGTGGGCGTGCTGGTACCTGTATATTTCTTTGGGGCTGGCACCGGTGTTGGGCCTGGCAGGGAGCGACTGATTTATAGCATCACTGTGCAGCCGTCAAACATGTCGAATCGTGAACGTTCGGAGTACGGACCACAGTTCTGCGCCTCACGAAGTTATTTGGCACCCACTCAACCCTGCTCTTGCCCTGCTCCATCAAGTTATTTGACACGCACTCCACCCTGCCCATACAGGCCACGGAGTACTTCGAAATATCAGTACACCATACCAGGTACCTTTTATCTCAACCCAGAAGTGGCACAAAACAAACCGAATCAGACGAAACCCGCACTGCGGCGAAAACAGGCAACTCAAGTGTATAGCGAAAACAGCCGACACAGTTTTTGGCGAACACATTTTTTGGTGAAAACAGCCAACACAGTTTATTTTTGTTGTAATATAGTGGGGTCTACTTGCAGGGGCGTCAGTTACAGACCCGGCCGGCGAGGGCGAACTGCCGCGCTTCGCTGACCCCTCTTAGCCTTTGGCGTGGCTTTGGGCGACTTCTCGTCCTTGGCGCGAGCTTTCTCTGCCTTCGCCTCCGCCTTCGCTTCCCTCTCTTCGCGACGGAATTCGTCCATCTCAACCTGGATCTCCGGAGAAAGCATCGCCTGCGAGCAAATCAACGAAAATCACGTTCGGAGGCAAGCAAGCCAAAGAGGTATAATACGTTCGGTCGAATTCAGAAAGAGCACAGAAGATAGATGCGTTTCCCTCGCCGGCACCTGACAGCAGTCCAACAGTGAACACCTATGAAGACCTACGAACTGATCGGAGTGTTTGTGTGACAAAAACCCACCAGTGAAGACCTACTTAATACCGTCCTGAGTGCTCGTGTGACGAAAACCATTCGGGTTGTATAGTAGGGGACAAAAAGACAAAAACTTGGAGAGAAAAGCTTGCCTTGAAGGCCGGGAGCTCCGCGGCGAAGAGAAGGCTGTGAGCCCATCCCGCGCGCTGTCCGAAACGATCGCGGAACAGGTCTCCAACTCGAGCGTACACCGTTGGCGTCAACGACCTGGGTTTGAGGCCAAGGTTGGGGTGGGGGTGGGGGCACGGTGCAGACGAATCGCAACCACGGAGAATGAGCGCCGCCGATAATTTCTGGGAAACACGATGCTTGCCGAAAATTAGGCCTGCCGGAAAAACTCCGCTGAATCCCTCGCAAATTATGTAGCACGATTCGCTGCGGTCGTATTGCTTGGATGCGGTTATTAATAGGGACATCTAGGTGCTCTTGCGGGAAACCCGGCGAGCGACACTATTAATAGGATGAAATGACCAAACTCCGGCATCGTTGTCCAAAGTAAATTTGCCGGCCGCAATTCCGTTTCCGCGGGGCGCGGCTGACCGAGGTAGCCTCGTTTCGACCGCTATTTGATACCAGTATATTACATGGTGACACGCAAGATATTTGCTGCAGCATCTCGAAATCGGCTTATACCACCCGTGGCTTCAACTGAATGTTCCTTCCTCACTTGCACTCCACTAAACTCGAGTCGTAGTCTCGGCATGCGATCCTCCACACGTGCACATCCACAGGTATGGCTGAAGTCTGGTCCAGAGAGAATAGCGCTACACAGTCCGCCACCTAAGGCACGTCGACGGTCACGGAGCCGTGCTTTCTCGTATAATAGTAGTCGTGGCAAGCAACGAAAATTAGGACCGTACAGGTGGCGACTGGAACACATGTATTGTCAATGGGTCGCATAATTGTCAGCCTCGGCTGGCCCTTAGCGCGAGGGAAGGGAAAAAGAATAACCCCACATTTACAATATGTACTCGTACCACAGGCAACGGCGTTTACAGTTAATTCGGGCACATAGCAACCGCGCATGACCACCGGTGCTTCCAAACGTTTTCATGATTACGCGTAGCAGGATCATAATCATGCCCACCTTCGGGCCCACCCCACTAAGCGTCATGAGTTGATCGCGCACGGCATCCCTCCCTTCGGACCTCATGCTGAGCGCCCAGTCCTCCCCACCCCCCTCTTGCATCAATTTCGCGCTTTGCACAATATACCTGGCGCGATATCCGAACCCTAGCAGTTGGTAGCGAATTCGGGCGAGTCCGGGGCGAATTAGCAAGAAAATGAAGCAGTCAGACACACAGCGTAGTGATATGGCGGTGGTATCCGACCTGTGAAAGAAGGGATACCGGGTTGTATGCATCGCACCGTCGGGAAGCCTGACCGAGATATACCACTATGTTATGCATGGCAATATTAGTAATATTGAACGTTGTTTCGGCTAGCTCGCGCGCGGTTTTGGGCTTTCGGTAGCACTATATGCCATACCAGGAGATGCCAGAAAATTATGTACACAAAACTACGCCAGTTACTGCCACGCCTATCCTGTTCGCGTTCCGACATCATCACTGGTGGACTTCTCGAAGCAGTCAGCTGAAATATTGATTGGTGTCCACACGCTTCAAAAGGGTAGACGACCGATCCCCACTGCTGCTGCAGCAACAGAGACTTGCGCGGTCACAATCATACCCACGACAGGCGGTAGGAGGTAGAAGAGCAGGGAATAGACATTCACACGGTGGCCTGTGATACGCGAGCACGTGTAGCTGATGACAAGGCATGCGCCGCAGTGGTTAAAGGAGATAAATAACGACGCAGCTTCTAGCTTACCCATCGCTCTCAGATCAGCCTCTGTCGCATTATCAGCAAGTGAGTCCACCGTCGGGAAAGAGTGCAACTCCAGCGGCATCTTCGCCCAGTCTTCGACCTCCTGGAAGACGAGCGAACACGCGTTGGGTAGACGGATAGAAGGTTACACAGTATGCCCGGAGCGTCTATGGCAAGAGCTGCCACCAGTCAGCGTGCCAACGTCCAATGCGATGTACACTGTACTTGTAACATCAGACAAGGAGAACCTCTTACTCTGGAGTCACCGTTTGGGCGTGGAGTAAAGGGTTCGCGTATCGATATAGACATCGCGACACACATGCAGCACACGAGGAAATGTACAACGCCAACCATTGTGACCTGTCAACAGGGGGGCAAGGCAAAGAGACCCGGACCTCCCACTTGGAAGGCCCCTGGAGTCTCGCTTGGTGATGTCCAAACATTGCGAAACCCGGTCACGAGGGCGCCCCTCCCAAGGTCCCCGAATCCACACTCCTCCGCTCTCCCTTGTGCCCCCCCTTGCCAACGCTTGATCCACCGTCGGTAGAGCCGCAATGCCCGATCTCAATACCAAAAAAGGTGCTTGCGTGTTCGATAGTTAACTCAGCAATAGTCGCTGCGCTATCGACGAACTGCGTATTACGCGTTACGGCTAACATCCTTTGAAAGATCGAGAACGGCCATATAGTCCAGTAGAGCTTATCACTTGTTCGAGAAAATGGTTGTCACACACTGTTTACGAGACAAAGGGATTAGCGCTAACCAATGGATGATTGGGTCTGATTGGTTAGGGTTAGGGTTCGTTACATTTTTCTCGTACACAGGGTGTTTCAACCATTTTCTCGACTAAGCAGCAAGCTACCCTCATTTAATCACCGCGTTGCTTCCGAATACACCGGTCGCGGCCAGGCCTCCATCCCCGATGCTGAGCAGGAGTTCGCCGTACGTTCGTCGGAGGTTGCCAAGCATGGACGTTATTCTGGGGATGTTGTTGTTGGACGAGCAGATGAAGCTGAAGATGCACTCGACAGGGTCCTGCCTGCAGAAAAGGATCAGGGGCATCCCCAACATGAAGGTACAGCCACGCACGAAACACGCGATACTTTGAGCGGCCTCGTAAACGGGTTCGTAAAACAGTCCGAACATGATCGACGGACTTTCAACGGAGGGTAGCCGGAATCCGACAGGCACACGGCATGTGTGCGTCGCCCCGCAATCGTGTACTACGCAGAAAATGCAGCATCTGGTATTTCCCCGTTCAAAAACATACCAATTCATTGATTTCCGTAAGGCATTTTGATGCCTGCAGTAGCATTTGTTCAATAAAAATCACCCGCAATCCTTATATCACGGAGGACGGACAAAGACAGAACGGTTCCAATAGAGCGACCGTAGTTTAGTTTAATGCAAAAGTAGTTAATAGTTATAGATACTGCGCTATATCTACAACTATGAATTTTGCTTCGCATTAAAGTGTGGCTCTATAGGAACCGTACCATCGTTGTCCGTTCGCCGTGTCAGAAGCATTGCGGGTGGCTGTAAGAAACTCTGTAACTCGAATCCTCCTTAGAAGCTTTGGATCAGTGAGGGCGTCATCATGCAGCAGCGGACGGCCGCACCTGCCCGAGCTATCATGACGGCTCACCGCACAACTCGTACTCCAGAAATAGATGCAGCAACAGCAGCCATGCGCGGGTCGCCCTCTGACCACCTCCGGTACAATGGGGCCAACGGTTCCCTCAAAACAAAGTAGTCGTGGAGCTTGGCTGCCAACGCAGCTGTTCCGGTGCTTTCAGACCCACTGTCGCGAACCCGAGTCTTGGTTGTAGATTCACGTTTCACTCGTCCGCCGACATCCTCCTCCTTCACACCAGCAGATAAAATCCTGCGAAAGAGAGTGCCGCCCTCCGTCTGCCTGCAATGAGAGTACGCGCGGGGTTCAAGCGGTCCCACGGTGAGGGGCACTGCCCCACAAAAATATCGAAAGCCGAACGTGCCCCACCATTCGTTTTCGTATTCAAGGTACCTATTCGTACATATTCGTACAGAGTATCGCAAGGAGTCTCGGGAAGGCTCAAACCCTGCAGTGCTGGCACCGAACTCGAAGCCCCGGAAGTTACCGTATACCTGGTACCTGGTACCTCGTAGCACGCAAGATAACACACCCCCGGTCCGATTTTCTCCAGAACAAGGGGGGCGCACATAACGAAGACGCTTCTTTGGAAAGACCTCGTGTCGAGATATTTTCATCTTTCCGTAGAAGCATCGGTCGGCAGTTGCACCCTCGCACCCTCCCCGCTGTCGAGAGAGCCAGCTCGGAAATTCGTCCGAGGGATTGTGTCATCTTGCGTGCTACCATACCACCAGTATACGGTGCGATTGTCCCACGACGGGGTACAGGTAGCCCTTCAGACAGTGTACGTAGCTCATGTAGTCGTGTCCGGCAATGATGGCGCCGGGTTCAAAGCGCACAGCCGCGCTGCTGTAGCCAGTAGCATGCAGGATCAGTGCAGGGGGGGATTTTCACCCGTAGCTTGTCTATTTTAGTTATAATATATCGCGTGCTCGTAAGTAGTACAGTGACAATCATGCACGATACGAACCTCATTCTTGTCGGATGTGATGTGTGTCTTCTCATTGTGTTTGTACAATAGGTCGTGACTTGGCTGTCTTCTTGGGACCCCGACTGAGTCTTACCTGGTACAGTATTTGGTTTATTTATCTGTCCACATGTGGAATCCTTGTGCCTTTACGTGACCATGGACTGCAATGTGGCGGTTAAAGTGAGAATACAACAACGTAAGTGAACGGTATGATGCTGGTGGCCGGATCCACCCTCTCCGCACCTGATCGCTATGATATCGCGCCCGAGGACGCCCACCCAGCAGTCGGCAGACGCCTGCCGCCAGTTGAAGCACTGCCCGGTGGTGAGGGTGGCAGATGGTCGCAGCTCCTCGCCTGGAACGCCCAGATCCGTCCACTCGTGAAGTCCACCGTTTTCTGGTTTGACACCACGGTCCGGTAGCTCTGCTAGTGACGATTTGCCTGGAGCAGACACAGGACCAGGTGTATACACAAACTACGATCAAGTAGTTGCGGCTACACGGTACACGCGCGACCGGCGTACGCAATGTGCACAGCTGAGTATCGACTACGCCGGTACCTGGTACTCGAACCGACCAATCAATTCGGTCGAATCCACGTACCGCATGGTATTTGTGTATTTGCATCGTGTTATCGTTTCGTGTTGGCCATCTATGGATTTAGTGCTATGTTGTGAGGAGTGACGGAGTGGTAAAACTACGGCGTACGAGTACGTATAATACGTGCCGGTGCTCAAGTACGTATAATACGTACTCAAAAGGTATTCGATGACAGCAGTTCGTACTATTAATAGTACGGGGGACCATACATACCAGGTAGTAAATAGGACCAAATATTGACAGCAAAAACAGGGAAACATATAGGTTTTGGTGTCTACAGTAGGTTCTATTGTGTCTACAGTAGGTCCTATTAACTGTGGACCAAATATTATTGCGAGCAAAAAAAGGTAAGTATATAGGCTTTGGTGTCTACTACAGTAGTAGTAGGTCCTATTGGGTCTGTGCAGTAGGTCCTATTAAATATGGTCCCCCGTAATAGCTCATCGAGAAAGACGTTTCGTGCCCGCGGTTTTCTGATTGATGCTTGGTCGATCAGAAAACTATGGGCATGAAACGAGAAAGACATTTCGTGCCCGATGTTTTCTGATCGACAGGTCAATTTTTTCGGTTGGAACTTTTTACTGGTAGAAAAATCCTTGGTCGATCAGAAAAAAACTGCGGGCGCACCAAAGATTTTTAATGAGATAATACATTTATTTCGTGTACAGTAACTGTACCCCTTTAGAGCCGGAAACGGTTTTTGAGAACCAAACAACTTGGAAATAGTGTAAGACACTTTTTTAGGTTGTTACTGAAAGATTGGTCCCTGTTTTTAAGGTCGGAACTTTCACCCAGCAGTTCCAAATGGTGGAAAATTCTTGGTGGGTCAGAAAACTGCGGGCACGAAATGTCTTTCTCTACTTCTTCTGCAGCACGGTCTTTTGTCCAGAGTTGATTCCAAGTGATTTGCCCCGAGAACACGAGAGAGCGTAGTCTCAGCAAGGAGGTTAGCATGCATCAGAAGTAGTAACAAGGAGGGGGGGTAGATGGTGGAAAATTCTTGGTGGGTCAGAAAACTGCGGGCACGAAATGTCTTTCTTTACTTCTGCAGCACGGTCTTGTCCAGAGTTGATTCCAAGCGATTTGTCCCGAGAACACGAGAGAGCGCAGTCTCAGCAAGGAGGTTAGCATGCATCAGTCAGTAGTAGTAACAAGGAGGGGGGGTAGAGCACCGCGGATGAGTCAGCAGTGTGAGAGGCGATTGACCCTCAGACTGGACAACATACATGGCGTTCAACAGGAGGAAGCATGTGAACTACAACAACACCCGAGGCGTGCTACGATAGAGATGCCCCGGTTTGTTTCTGAGGCTCCTCACTTTAGGAGCTCTGTACTTCACCCACATACTGGTTTTGAGTCAACCAAAAGTGCAACCTGATTGAAAAAAGGGTAATGGCCAAAGGGGGGTATACCCCCTGGTTTTCCCGCCATTTGGGGGTATAGGCAAAAAGCGCCGTCGCCAGGCGCTCCCACG